>VDFB02274819.1:0-23744 GCA_007258455.2 Sequoia sempervirens
ACATGAAAAACAATTATGCATGTACAAATTCATCTACGTCCTCTGGGGTACACAGAACGACATTACGAAACCTAAACTTTTACCAAAACAAAAGCAAAAGAAAAACAAGATTACATGAAAATAACATACAACTATCCATGATCATTAGAGATGAAAAAGATACATCATTTTATTACAATTTCAATTCAAAGTTCAATATTACAATTATGGAACATATTTCCACAGATACAACACATCATGGGTACAATAGTACATTACATAATGCTTCCCTTATATCAACAGGAAGGGTACATCAAATACAAGAATAATACAACAAAGAGGAATAAGGTGCAAAGCATGGAACCGTCTTCAACCAAGTGAAGCTTTGGAAACTCCGCATTTGCTTCCACATCACGAACACAACTTGGGAACCCAACGGGGTGCATAGCACATTCCACCCGACCACGTGGGTCCGAAGACCCACCCCCATGCTAGGAGTTGACAAGAAAGACCCTCAACCAAAATAGTCAAGTGAACGATAACAAACAAGAATCCATGACAAGAGCAGCAATAACATGACAACATCCACTTCCAAAGGAACAAAGGCAACAAGGGGGAAACCACAACATGCAAGGTTGCTAGAGGGTGAAGTGTCATCACATGGCTCGACATGGGTTACCCTATGCGGATCTTCATAGGTTACTGGCCCCCGTCCTGGGTTACCCTGACAACCTCAACCAATCCCCAGCCCCCATTCTTACACATGTGGCATCAACTCACCTTTTGTGAAGACAAGGTAGTTGATTTTCCATTCCAAGCCTTCTCATCTCATCCCAAGCCTAAACGAGCGCTTGGGCCATGAGAGAGGCATCCATTATCTTTTATTAGTGTGAGTATACTACCCATCCCCCTAATTATTTAATTAGGTTATCACTTGATTACTAAACTTCCGCATGAGTTACTCAGGGTACCACTTAGGGTTCTAGCCCTCGTGGGAAGCCACCCTCCCTACTAGCAACAAAACCCATAAACACAAATGGGGTAAGCCATCTTGCACAAAATATCAAGGCCAAAAGTAAATGCAAAAAGTGAGGCATGCACCATCTCACACTAACACTTCACAGTAAAGAAAACCACTTTCAAGTGCAAGGCTATACCCACTACAATCAAACGAACATAAACACAATAGTTCACAAAGAGCCAAAATGAAAACCGGTTATAAAGCCACATATTCTTTCCCCACCTCTGGAAGACTCAAAATCGTCTTCCCAAGAATTCATAACCCAGGGTAAAACAAAGCGATACGGTTTCCCAAACAGATTTCATCATGAATTCAATAAATAAGAACTCCTCAAAACGAAACAACTCAAGAGGAAGATACAAAAGAAACTGTCAAAGATCCACCTTTAACAACACGAATACATTTAATGAATAAGCCCTAAAGAATAATAAACAATCAAATACCTTTTATCTATTTGTTCCTTAAGAAGTAATTTAAAATAACTAAAGAAGTTATCTAAGCATATCTCCTACATATCCCAATAAATATTTTAGAACATTTAAAACATCTCTTAAATTTCACTAAGACACCAAGAGCAATAAGTTCCAAAGAATGTTTGAATCATCATTACATTTTCCTAAGGATAAACTATTAGGAACCATTTTAATAATCAAAACATTCAAGTGGCAATTTATAGCAAACAATTAAGGCATCATTAACGATTCCTTCACACACCCATTATGAAGCTATCAGGATAGTTAAAGGGCTTTATATATAATAATCCAATAACATTTTCACTCCACAACCCACCATTTTATACATACAAATATATTCATATATGTTATCATAGGTTTCAATCTAATTGTCGATTATAAAAGTATATATATATATATATTATTTGTGTTAACATGCATACATTTATATTAGCATATCTTAAAATTGAAAAGCTAATCAAAGTATCTAATGTGATCTAATCTTATTTTCATATATTTATTGATACCCTCATATAAATCTATATAAGAAAACAAAACAAAAGAAAACTATGTTCCTAAATTAAATAAGGTGACTTAAGGTTATTACCTTCACAAATAAATATTTTCAATACAATATCATTTTCTATCAAATTTTCCCATGAAGATTCTATAAACTATACACCTTCCTTCCTAAATTAAGGTTAATGCTATCAAGATAACCCGACTCCTATTTCAAGGTCGATTTCCAATGCCACTCTACCAGTGCCTATTTGATCTCAAAATAACATGGATTAAAGAGAGACAAGGTATAATAACATTATAGTAACTAAACTCATGAATATTAAACTAAGACAAGAAGGTATTAATTGATGTCTATAAGTATCATCATAATTTAAAACAACTTTTACTTAAGTAAATGGAAACATTAGTAATTGTAAAAAAAAGATATTTTTTTTAATCCATTAACTAAATACTTGTTTTTACGGTACTCCAAAATATTTTCAAGATAAACATACTATTCTTATATTTATTATATTTTAAAATATACAAATATACTTTAAATATCATATTCTTCCAGGCCTAGGTAGAGTCTTGAAGACAACACTCGAACTCGACCTCTAACATCATTTCCATATTAAAATTATAATTAAAATAAACTCAACATCAGAGTGCAACATCACCTATTCACATCAAATAAAGGAGACTTAACAAGAAGTTGCTAATAAGAGACGAGGCAAGACATGAAAAGTGATTCGCAAGACTAATGAAGATGAAAGGAACCCGTTGGACAAACATCCTCATGATTGAAACGAATTTAATACATTCGACTTAAAATATATGATTCAACAGGAAACTGAAGCTTTTTAAATAAGATTCAGTTAGATAGTCCTCCGATGATTGGTGGCGGCCTGCAAAGCGAGCCAAATGAGATAGACATGGGAAAAGATGGGGATAGTTCGGATAACAAGGTAATTTAATGGCGGATTTTCTACTAAAAGGATCCCCAATGAAACGAATCAAATGAAAAATAATGAGAGGTAACATAAACAAATTTGTTTCAAAGGAGGCATAATAAGGTTCAAGAATAAAAATCACAGGAAGAAATCATAGAAACCAAATACGTGGTAAGGAAAACATGAAACCTGAGAGAGCATCAAGTTGCCGACCATGGCTCGGTTGGCGGAGGAGAGAACAATATGGTTTCTCATCATAAAGAGATGCAAGCGCTCAAGATGCGAAAAGAGATAGCAGTATGTGCACAGATAGATGAAGATAGAGGGAAATAAAACGATACCCTGATGCTGCAAACTCATTTATTGACGATGATGAAGGCGAAGAAGTGAAGCAAAACCCTAGGCTGAGGTAAATGGAGAAGAATCAGGCAACGCCCACAAAAGAAGGAGAGATAAGGAATGCAGAGATAAGGACAGGGTACATGAACTGTTTGAAAAAATGCCTCAAAGAAATGTGAATCTCATGGGATGCGATGATTGAAAGATACACATAGAATGGATTTGTTGAAACGGCTTAAGAAACTTTCAAGAAAATGAAATTGGCAAGTGTAAAGCCCTATTACACAACCTTAGCTAACATCCTCCCTGCCGCGCCAACAAGGGAGCTATGAAACAGGGTATGAGCATCCGTCAAAGTATAGTGGTAGGGGAAGGGAATTTTTGTTATACATTGTAATTGGAAAATGTTGTGTTGGTCATGCGTGCAAAATTTGGAATCATAGACAAGGCTCATGTACTTTTGACAGGATGCCTGAAAGAGATGTCATCTTATGGACTGCAACGATTTCAGGTTATGCACAAAACAAATTTACTGGGGAGCCTTTAGAAACTTTCAAGCAAATGCAATTGGAAGATGTGAAAAACCAAATTTTATAACATTGCTAGCATCTTTGATGCCTGTGCTGGAATGGAAGCACTGGGAGGGGAAATGGACATCCATCGAAGCATAAAGGATAGAAGAACTTTGTCAAATGTTATAGTTGCAATTTCCCCATTTGACATGTGATCAAAGTGTAGAGCATAGGCAAGGAAGTTTGAATTTTTTTCTTTTTGACATAAATCTCCCAAAGGGTTGCAGTCTCATGGACTACATCGGTTGCAAGATATGCACAAAACAAATTTATAACTTTTAAGCAAATGCAGGTCGGCAGGTGTACCTTTATCTGCATCCTCATTGTCTGTGTTTGAATGGCAGATTTGTAACAGGGTGTAGATATTCCTCAATGCATAATGGGAGCAGATATTTGACAACTTGGGTAAACATACATGCAAATGCAGAAGCAAACATAAGATACCCCAAGAGTTTGACAGAGTGCCCCAAGGATATGGGGTCCCATGGGCTGAAAACATTGTGTAATATGCACAAAATGAATTTCCATATAACATATAGAAACTTTCAAGAAAATTCCAATTGGCAGGGTGTAAAGCCAAACACGACAGCCTTAGTGGCAAACCATACTTGACTAGCGTTAAGCCAGCGTCCCAATTAAGGAGCTTTCAAACTTCCAAGGTAATGAAATCAAAAAGCCGATGGAACAACACATCAGCAATGTAGGTCGTGGCTTAAGTTTAAAAAAAAACAAATAGGGTATTTCATGTCAATAGGCTGTGGAAACAGGGTAAGAGCGGCTTCAACTCCCAAACCACAAACCCACAGAAGTCCCATAAATCTAAATGCTTATTTATTAACAAGATTAGCACAGAAACAAGCTCAAGCCTTTGTAACATTAAAAAAAAAATCAATTACAATTTAAAACATTTTCATGGCCATTGCTACATACTTGGTTCCCACGTAGTGCAGTGATGAAGAGTGATTCTGAGGACTGCATACTCTTGCCTGTACGCTCGACATTCTCCTTAGCTCCATTTGGGACCAGCTCAAGATTTCACACAAAATTTTGTCTTTCTAAACACATCACCATGGATGAATGGGCAGAGTTTTTAATAGGAAGTAAATACCTTGAAAAATCCTCCCCAAAAGATGATACGCCAACCACCATCAATTCCCTTTTCCCTGCCATTTCAGAAGTCAGAAAATTAAAAGGCTTTAGAAACTTTCCCGCAAGTGCCAATGACAGGTGTTTCATGCTCATTTAATTACAATGTCCCTGAAATGCAAGGTGTGGATGCAAGGACAAGGCATGTGGACTTGGAAAGAAAGACTTGAAGCAAGGTGGAGGGCACAAGCAAGGACAGGTGTAAATCTCCAGCTGCTTAAATAAGTTTATTTATTATATCAATTATATATATGTATTCTTACATAAACAAATAAATAATAACATAATCTAGTTTATCTATCTTAATATATTAATCATATATAAATACCATTTCGCCATTTTTTCACTTTTTTGCTTTTTGAATTTAAAAAATACGCCTCGAAAATGATATGTCTCGGCGTATAATATATAGATTAATATATTAAAATAGATAAGCTAGTAGCATCCGCAACATGCAATGTAAAATAAGAATTTATCACTTATTTTATTTTAAATAAAGAATTATAATACTTTACAAATCATGATTCATATCATATTTATTCAAATGCACAAAGAGATGTGTACAATAGGAATTCATAATGAATGAGAGAATTCATCTTTTATACCAAAAATTTAATATCAATATTAATAGAAGAATTCACTTGAAAAATATATACATCACTTAAAAATGTTATGTTTCCAAAGATTTTAGTCTTTCTTCTTCTGATTTTCTTTTGGCGAGTTGCTTTCCTGTCTTCATTTTTTCATAACGATCATATGTAAATGGTGGTGAGATTCTAATTCCATCCAAAGACTTAACACTTGATATAGCAACAAATGTTATTCCTACCCTTTCTCTTGGTCCTATATCAATTGTTGCCTTGGAAAGAGTTAACCCTTGTGATTTGTGGATCGTTAGTGCCCAAGCCAATCGTAGGGGCAATTGATGTGTGCGGCCCCTTTGTATTGGTGAAATTGGAATTAAATTTGGAGATGCATCTTCAAAAGGAATTCCAGAGTAATTATCAAATTCAACCATAACATATGTAGGTGGATCTGGTGGGCCACATCCAGGTTTGTATATGATATTTCTAATGTATCCTAAAGCTCCATTCACAAGACCTGCTTAGTGAACTTACATGTAATTCAGATCAAAACATTTTTGACCAACATGCAATTCAGATCAAAACATTTTTACCAACTGAATTATGTTTATATGGAGTTTGATTCAAATGCAGATGAGTATGTATTTGCGGGTCCACTATTGGAGATAGATGAAGGAAACATTATATTATTTGATTATATTATTAGATAAATAATAATATTTTAGTTTATTTATTATAAAAATATAATATAAGTTATGGTTAGGGGTCAAACATGGTTAGGTTCAAACTTTTATTAGGGTTAGGGTTAGGGTTAGGATTAGGGTTACGGTTAGTATTAGTATTAGTATTAGGGTTAGGGTTAGGGTTAGGGTTAGGATTATTTTTAGGATTAGGGTTTGGGTTAGGGTTAGGTTTATTAATTTTGTTTAGGGTTAGGGTTAGGAGATATAGTTAGAATTAGGGTTAGGTGAAGATTGATTTCCAAACATTTATTAAATAATTTATTAAAAATACAAATTAAATATTAATTTTTTATTTATATAATTATATAAAGTATGTAGAGATTTATCAAGGCATCTAATTTTTTCAATCATGAAGATCATAATCAATTTTCATATATATATATATATTTAATTGCTATTATCATTTGTATAACATGATTTTTTTTCTAAATCATTTAAAATTTGAAAATAAAAATTGGATAAAATGTGTAAAAAAACTTTAAAAATTTGCTTAAAAATATTGTAACTTATATTTGAAGCACATGTAATATTTCGTATAGATTTGGCACACATCCACTTAAAAAATATATTTAATACCACACATTTAAAAAAACCATGTACATTACAAATAATGAGTAGCATAATGGAAGTCTTGTATGTTGCCACACATCCTCTTCAATTTTTTTTTTAAAGTCTTCAAAGTTTGTAAATGTAAGAAGTATTGAAGGTCAAATAAAAAGGGATTATAGTAATAACATCTCATTGTAATGGTGTAAATACATTACAAATTCTTCAGCAATGAGATCGGTATTACGACCTTTATTTTCATAGTGATCTTTATATACGTCTTTGAGCATATTTGGAAATGCACCTACTATAGTATATGCCTCATGAACTTTTTTTGCAACAACTTCCATTGTCATTATTTCCAGTTCCTCAACATCATCATCGATCATTAAGCTTGTATTTTCAATTTCTTTGACAATGTTATTGCAACACTCTAAAACTATTCTTGCACATTTGTCGATAGGGGTTTCAACAAAATCATTTGACCTTATAGAGGCAGTTGGGCTTTCAACTATGATTTCTGATTCGTTCCGTGACATTTTTAATTAGATTATTCGCTGAAAATAAAAGAACAATAAAATTAAGGTTAGCAAACATAAAGAAAGTGCATGCTATCAAAGTAAGTCACTTTAGATTTAATGGAATTGATATATATAGACACAATTTAATGGAATACAACACCCTCATAAAATAGGGTTGCCTTCTATTTTCTACACATACCATTTCATAGTAATATTCACTTTTAATTGAAAAATATATTAAATTTTGAATCCAAATGAGAATTGAACCCACATAATAGATATTTTATTAAAAAATTATTTACTTGCTTATAAATAAATATTATAATGTAAGCATTAAAAACATTTTAATGCAATTAACTTTTTTACCCTAAAAGAATAAAACTAAAAACAATTAATAATACATTTATATTTTACATTAAATTACTTTCTTATTTTCTACACATACCATTTCATAGTAATATTCACTTTTAATTGAAAAATATATTAAATTTTGAATCCAAATGAGAATTGAACCCACAACCTTACGATTATAAACAAAACACACTAATCCATTGCACTACATGTTTATTTTGATTTTTTTATGATTACAATTATGTTAATTAATAACTTTTTCAATAAAATTAGTAATAAATAAATTAATTAAAAAATATATTAATTTTTAAACCCACAATGAGAGTTGAACCCATAACCCTTCAATTACAAATCAAATATATTAATCCATTGCACTATTTGCTTGTTTTTGTATGTGATATATTAATCACATAATAGATATTTTATTAAAAAATTATTTACTTGCTTATAAATAAATATTATAATGTAAGCATTAAAAACATTTTAATGCAATTAACTTTTTTACCCTAAAAGAATAAAACTAAAAACAATTAATAATACATTTATATTTTACATTAAATTACTTTCTTATTTGTAATTGAAAAGCATTATAATAGAATTACTTTTTTACCCTAAAAAGAATAAAACTAAAAAAATATTTACTTTCTTATAATAGATATTTTATTAAAAATTATTTACTTGCTTATAAAAAAATATTATAATATAAGCATTATGAAATTAACTTTTTTACCTAAAAGAATAAAACTAAAAACAATTAATAATATATTTATATTTTACATTAAATTACTTTCTTATTTGTAATTGAAAAGCATTATAATAGAATTATTTTTTTACCCAAAAAGAATAAAACTAAAAAAATATTTACTTTCTTATAATAGATATTTTATTAAAAATTTATTTACTTATAATAAAACAAATATTATAATGTAACTTACTTTTTTTCTCTCACGGTATTTATTTGCACCTCTGTATTTATTCGCACTATTCCGATAATAATCTGTTTTTTATTCCCACTATTTACTTCCTATTTATATGAGTTCCAAAAGCTATGACCGAAACGATATACTATTTCATATCTCTTTAGTTGTCGGCTTTTAATTAATTAGTTGGAAAATTTATGATGGAAAATATATAATATTTAATAAACGCTTTGGTTGTCGGCTTTTACTTTTTATAAGTTAACATTTTTTTATATGGTCAGCCCACCGTATTGGCCATCAGAGGGTTATGCCTCTCAAATTAATAATGCATTATTGCTCTATGAAATTATGACATATAATGGTATAAAAATTATATACCATCTATTAACATCTATTAACAAATTAACATTTACCTATAATGCCTTATAGTATATCTATTTGTTAATATAGTGGTTACAAATAATAGATAACACTAATTAACATACATATAACATCTATATGTGTATTTATAACATCTATGTGTTACACATACAATAATTTATCTATTAATTTTATTTAAATTATACATTATTATTATTAATAGATAACACTAATTAACATTTAGTGTCCTTAGAGCTCGAACAGGTAGCAGAGTTGGCTTGGGTTGTGGGTTTTCTCCCCACAGGTCTCAGGTTCAACTCCAAAGCTCGGGTTTAGCCGATGCACATAGTTTGCGGGCTATTGTGTGCATCCCTAGGGGACTAGTCTCGCCTCAGCTTGCCCCGTAAAGGGAACGTTGGGCTGAGTCGCAGGGACACCCCTAGGTTACCAAAAAAAACATTTAGTGTCCTTAGGTGTTAATGAAAATATCCAAATAATGCATTATGTTATATTTATGAAATAATAAATTTAGGCATCTAGGTAATGTAGGAGACATCTAATGTGTTAATCTATTGCTTTGGGTGGACACTAATTACTTGAAGACAAATTTATCTCTTAGCATGTTAAACTCCATCATTTAAAATGGCGATATTCAGTCGTCTCCATCGTTTGAAATTTTAAAAAGTAGAAAATCCGTAAAAAAGCCTTTCTTTGGACGTCTTTCACTTTGACATTAAGTACTGCTCCCTATGTACGGAGACAAATTCTGCAAAAATAGATGGACGTAGCCCGATAACTTGAAAATTTACTCGTGAAAACAAAACTGAAGCAAGAAATGGAAACATATTTTTGACCGAAAGTCAGAGTTTAGTGTGTGATACTTAAGCCCAACCTTTAGGGTATGGCTGAATAGTATAGGAAAATATTGTGAGACTTCACTTTTTACTCTCTTGGCACTTTAAATCATATTGGTTAATTTATTTTCTTTCCCTTTCTCTGCGGTTGTTGTGAAGTCTCTCTAAATGATAAAATTGTTAACAAGTCTGCAATCTCTTCGTGGAGGGACATTTTTACGAGAAAGAAATTTATATATATTATAAATGAGATAGTAAAAACTGTCGCTACTTCATATTTTCTTAATTAACATTAGTTACACTCGCATCAATAGTATCTACACGTATATGCACTACTTGTTTATACAATCCCTTCCATAATTCTATTGTAGGATCCATAACATCAAACATGGGATTATATTTGATGGATAGAAACCTTAACATCTTCTTGTTGGCCTCACGTGTTGCCTCATGATTTTTATTTTTATATTTTAAAAAAAAATTTAAGAAAGAATATATATTTTTATTTAGTAGGATTTGTGGATGAAATGTAAAAATCAATTATACAGTATTTATTAAAGGTTCTTTAAGTATATTTTTTTTTGTGATGTTCTATTTTTTTTTTAATTAGCTTATTAACAAATGTATTATTCAATATAAAAAATATAGTATTTTAATTTCTCTTAATTTACGTTTATAATGTTTGTAGTTTTTATATTCTATTTTAATATATTGATAAAATAATTAATATTTACTTTTTTTATTTGTAAGAGGTGAGTTTTGTATTGATGCTGGAAATTAACCTAGCCCACACCAAGTGAAATCACAAAAGAGGGATCTCATCCCCATGATTTCAAGATTACATCTGATTTATTCAGTCATGGTCATACTGACCCATACAACTTTCTACCTAATTGTTTCTGACACCACAATCACAAACTAGATCTACCTAGGACAAAGGCTACAAATAACAAAGTGCCAATTCAATCTGATTATACATGTGCACATCACACAAGCTTTTGAACATTCGACCAAGAACAACCAAGTTATATGAAATTCTAGCAACAATTGCCTATTGATTACTACAACCAAAATTAACTTGAGAGCGCAATTTATTTTTGATCTCCTTTATCTTGAGGATAACATTCTCCTTTCTTTGTACTTTGAGCGATTCAACATCCCCCCAATCTTTTGTTCCTCAAGGGTAGAAATGGTGTGAGACTGAAGCTGCATTCTGTTGTAGACATCCCTATTTTGACTATTATTCTGCTTCTTTTTCCTTATTGTTTTCCATTCATTTTCTCCATCCCCATCAATAGAATCCTTTAGTACATGTGATGGGGCCTAAGAGAGTGAGCATTCAGCCACTGTGGTATGAACACCCTCAATCGCTACAATAGGTTCTATATGTTGTTTAATTAATGGAGTAGAAGTGTCCTTGGGGGATGGATTTTGAGAGGTAGCATCACTACCACCATCACAATCAAGGCAACAAGAGTCATTCAAAGGAGGCAATTTCTGATCAAATTTTGATTATGGAGAGAACTCACCAATCTTCCCTTCATTCTTAGTGTTGAGATCATTCTTTGAAGAACCAAAAATCTTGGACGAGTTCAAGACAAAATAATGCTTGGGGGAGACATCTTTCCACCAAGAAGCCTCCCATTTTTCTTGAGATTTCACATTTGGGCATTCTATTGTGATGTGACCAATTTTGTAACATCTTCTACACCTAAATATTAAACCTTCATAGTCTAGTGTTTGCAGCCAACTGTTATCATTTGCATTCATGATGATTTCTACCAGTAGGGCTTTGGAGGTGTCCAACTCAACCAAAATCTAGGAAAAGGTTGTGTGAATGAAATTTTTTGAGTTTGCATCTATGATTATGAAATTACCAAGAGAATTTCCAATAGCAGCAAAACACGCTTCAAACTAGTAGTGCAGGAGGATATTTGGAAGGTGAACCAAGATTGACATAACCGAAAATGATTTAGTGGCTAGATCAAAACTTGGATACCATAATTTTAAAAGAAATGTACTTTTTCCCCATAGCCACGTGTGTGATTGAGAATGACATTTTTGTCTTACTTGTTGTCAAAGACCACTATAAAAAAACCTTTTGCACTAAGATAAATTTCCAAATTTTTTTCCATTAGAGGACCCCATGGATTTGAAATCCATTCATGCAATACAAGAAGGCTAGGAAAAAATTGACTAAACCTACCAATTAACCCATTCTCATAAAAAAAATCTTCATTTTCATGCAATTCCTTTAATAAAATGGCATCAAATTTCACTTCCAGGAATTTATCTAAGCTATGAACCAACCTCCTATTGGTTATACCTGAGTGTTGTGGCTTTGATGAGACCCCAAGAGAAACATACCCAGATTTGGGATTTTCCAAAGGGGCACCAAACAAAGAGGTGTCCACAAATCGCACATCATTACCTTGCCCACATTTTATCTCATTTGCAAAGGTAGTCTTTGTATTAGATCTGTGTCCCAGGGGAAAAAACTTGGAGGATCGTGGAGGTATTCCAGTTACGTGAGGGCCTTCCCCACACACAACCTGCACACCATTGTTAGTAGAGGATGGCATAGAGGAGGTAGAATCCTCTTTGACAAGGTCATGCACAAATGCATCCCCAAAATACCCAACAACCAAGGAATCTAGAACAAAGGAGACTTCACTGCCCTACATAACTCCATTAGTGCCAAAATCCCTAGCCTCACCTACAGGCAAAGCCCTAGCATTCGGCAATGTCGCAAATACTTTCAATTTTGGCAGTGACACCATTTTGTGTGTAATTACAAGACATTTATTATTTGAAGTGTATAGGTCTTTAAAATTTAAAATATTTTTACTAAAAATATTAAAGATAATATTTTTTCTTCTATAATAGTATGCATTTTAATTTATATTAGAAAATAAATATATTTGAATTTTATAAGAAATGTTCTTTCATCCAATATACTTTTGTTGAATATATATTTTAAGTAAAATAACCATGAAAATGTATAGTCTATATTAATATATACTTGTGTACAAGTTTCATACTTGTAGTGTTATGTATTCGAAAAATGGAGATGCAATAATGATTTATACATTAAAATTGTAAAATAGTTAATTGATCTTATAGGTGGTGGGTACTTTAGCTACAACCTTTGTATACTTTAGAACAACTTGGTGGTTATTAAACTCAATAGAAAACATTTCTGATCCAGAACTATTGCCTCTAGGAAGTTCATGGACATGTCTTGGTGATGATGTTTTCTTCAATGCATCAATTATATGGGGAGTAGTTGGTCCTCAAAGGTGTTGGAGTAAATGGTTTTTACCATTTACCCACTTAAGCTTACTTAGGTAGAATAGTTTAATTAATTATTCTGGGTAGTTTTGTTTCTTGTATCGGTAAGTTTTATAGCCGTTACATTTTTTTTCCTTTAAAATGCAATACCATTATGTAATTTAATCATCTCAATTTTCACTCTCTTTCTAGTGAAATATCGTATTTTGCTTCTCTTATTTTCTGTGAAGGTTTATTCTACAAATGGTGATCTTGGGATCCACCTACATGGTATCAGAGCAAACCATTCTACAATCCTTCCTTGAGACTTTTCATCTGAGTGTTTGAGATCCTTTTGTTTTTTCTGGCATTTGAAATTCAAATTTCAAAGTTGCCTATTTTTTGATTTTGCATGTTGATTCCAGTTTGCATATGAAGTTGTGAATGGCTGGTTGGAGGCATCATTGGCGTTGATTTGTATTGGAGGCACATGATTTTTCTGGAGGTAGCAATTCCTGGAGGCTGTGATTTTCTATGAAGGTCGATTCTCCCTTAGAGAATTTTTTCTCTTGTTGGGCGCAAATTTCCTCATCTAAAGGGTGTTTTTCCTCTTGTGGTGCAAATTTCTTGTTGGCTACGAATCAATAAAAGAGAAGAGGCGTTAATTTTCAGTTTGAAGGTAGAGGTGTGGATTCAAGCAACTGGAGAGGGAACGAATGACATTCTGTAAGGTCGTGGCATTTGGGGGACACGACTTGTTTTTCCAAAGATTGTGTAGTCTCTCCCAAAGGCTGTGATTGGCATTTATTTTCCAACATTTCATTTCATCCGCCAATTGTGTGAAGATGGAAGGGGCATTTTGAACAGCAGTAGCCCATATTGAATCTACAGAGGCCGATTAAATACCTTTCCTGGCATTTTGTTTGGTGAGAGGGCTCCACAGAGGCATACAGGCTCCTCATAGGCAGATGAAAATCTCAGTGAGTAGCATTTGAGTGGAGGCCTCTAGTTTGGATTTCTCTAGCCATACATTTTAATTAAACTTTATACATTTATAAAGTTTGCAACAAAATATTTAGGGTTTCCAAGCAGTTGAAGAGTGTGTGGGCCCAAGTTTCCTTTTGAAGTTGTGTCTTTGGGAAGCATTATCCCACATTGGTAGCGAGGGGAATTTTTTTTCTATTTAAATAGCATTACAATGTGCATAAGTGGTGTGAGCAAGCCTCATAGATTGTGAAGAAGCTCATGATGGTGTGCTTTGTGTGGAAGATTTTCAGTTGATTTGGTGTTGCAATCTGCTACAACCAGTAAGGTGCATACTATTTTTGCTCCAATTTTCCAGATTCAGTCTTCTAATTTCCTAAGTAATATTGTTTGGAGAAGTTTTTTTGGAGAAGTTGCTTAGTTGATATTTTTTGGAGGCTTCAGTTTGGTGTATTTTTTTTCCTTTTGTAGCAATGGCTACTCCTGAGTTAGTTGAATTGTTAACTCCCCATAATTACCATACTTGGAAGATGAAAATGCATAGGTGACTTCATTCTAAGGGTTTGTGGTCCACACTGAGTGATAACCAACCCACTCACCACAAAATGTGAAATATTTTCCCATAGAAATAAGTGTGATGAAGCTATGGGTCTGATAAAATTGAATGTTTCTGATAGTCTCCTTTTTCATATTAATGAGTGTGATACACCCAAGGAGATATGGGATAAGTTACATGACCTGTCTGGTCAAGTCAGTGAATTATGTTCCTTGCAACTAGAGGTTGAATTAACCTCTCTTTCCCCTCATGCATTTCCATCCATTGATGAATTTCTAGTCAAGTTCAAATCTATAAGGTCACAATTGGTAGGATGTGGGAAGAGAAAAACTGATAAGGAGTCCATCTTTTTTATTTTGTCTAAGCTAAGAGGCCCATTTGCAATATTTTCTTCTACCTTTTATTTCACCATGGATTCCTTGGGAAATGCATTTCAAATGCCTTCTTTCGAGACTTTCTGTGATCGGTTGACAAGGGAGCAAGCCAAACTTGTCCAGTTAGAGGGGGTCCCTATAAATCATGCATTGGTTGCACAAGGATCTAGAGCAAAGGGAAGAATAAATATAAACCTAAGACAGATTCAAATGAGACTTCCACCTCTTCAAAAGAGGACAAGCCTAAGAAGGAGAAATTCAATTCTGTATATTGCAAAAAGAAAGGGCACGATGAACATCATTGTTATATGAAGAAGATTGATGAGCTCTCACATATTCTTTAGAAAAACAATATTCCATTTCCCTCATATGTGACTCCTTCTACAACCTTTGCATCTCCATCTCCATTTGCATCATCATCCAACCCTACACAGTCCGGGAATGCAAGATTTGCAAGTGGAAAAGAAGATAAACACTACATGGGTAAAGGACATGCACTACTGAATTTTGCAACAGGTGATCCCACAAAACTGGTTTAGAATTCCATTGAGGAAGAAAAATTGCAAAAAACATCCCCATGAAGAAAATTTTAGGTTTTGGGGGGTCCGAAAAAACTTAGGGTCCGAACGAACCCAATAAGGGTTCGCTCAAACCCCCCTTCAAGCGAACCCTATTAAATGTTGGGTCCCTCATTTTTCACATTTCCCGAAATTAAAAAACAAAGAGAAAGTTTGTAAAAGGGGGGTTCGCTCGAACCCCCCTTCAAGCGAACCCCCATTCATTCAAAATTTCAAGGGGGATTCACTCGAAGGGGGGTTCAAGCGAACCCCCCCTTTTCCCCTCTTGCACCATTTTTTGCAAAAATTTCCCTTCGAAGCTTAGGTTGAGGATGAAAATGGAGGAGACTTCATAGACCCGGATGACTAGTCCTCAAAACAAGCTATCCATCAAATATAATTTTAATATGTTTTGGTTTTATTATGTATTTTATTTTTTAGTTTGATTAAACATAGGTTTTTCACTAAAAATCAAGATCTATATTCTACACATGTGGAAAAATAGCAGATTATAATTTTTTTTTGAAAATTGATGTCCTTGATCCAATAAAAAATTTTGAATTTCGATACATACAAAAAAGTTATGCTTTAGCCAGCGAATCATGTCTAAATTGTAAAAGGTTTGACTTTGAAACTTAATTAAGAAAAAAATATTCAATGAAATTATGAAACCAATTCTATGCACTAGATATCATAGTTATGAATCTAAATTAAAAAAATTTAGAATTTTATCCTTCATAGAAAAAAGTTGTGTTAGCCAGTGGCGTCGCTCTTTAAAAATGGTGTTTATTGTTAAAAACTAGTTTTTGAAGGAGGTGGAAAAAGAAGTGCAATCTGGTTCCAAATTTTTTGAAAAAAATACATTTAGAATCTATAGACAAAATGTCACAAATCACTAGTTTGCATCATCTTCAAATTCCTCTTGGTTTAGTTGCTATAGGTGCCTGAAAGTGAATATTTAGTTAAAAAAATTCAATTCAATGTCCAATTTGGCCAAAAATTGTAAACTAGTATTGTGGGATCACCCCAGCTCATTTTGGTTGTGATAGATGGTTCTTAGATTCAGGAGCATCTCACCACATGGGTTCTACTCCCTATCCTTTTTTGGGTCTTCATCCTACTAACACTTCCAAGATTTTGTTGGGAGATAATAAGCTTTTGGATGTTGCAAGGGTAGGTAATGTTGAGATTGGTGATCGTTGTTTCAGGGATGTATTGTGTATACCTGAGTTGCACAAAAATATTTTGTCCATCTATCAGATCACTCATGGTGAGGTATCAATGACCGTAGAGTTCACTGCAAATTTTGTTTTCATCAAAGAGGTTGATACTAGAAAATTCATTGCAGTTGTTAATGTTGATCACAAGTCTCGTCTGTATACCTTCTCTCATTTTGTTGATGATGATGACTTTGTTCCTCGCACTCCTCTTGCTAGTGTTGACAACAATTCCTTAGGAGAGATTGATCATCTGAACTTTGTAGTTCTTCAAACTCATGTTGATACATCTCCTATTGCTTCAAAGGTTGATCCTTTAGCACAGTAGGATATTTTTTATCCCTTGGATCTTGCTTTATTGGATGAGTATTGGGTAGGCATCTCAGATTTGTTTGTGGAGTCTCATATTGCATATTTGGGAGATATACTTGAGGGGATTTCTCTCCTCTTTGATGACAGTTTCAACATGGCAGTTGATGCATTTGGATTGTCTTTAGAGGTTGACATTGTTGAGCCTTCACTTTCACTTGATTCGTCACATTTCTTGGTTGTTTTTTATCATGATGATGTGGTGGATTATTTTATTTGGAGACATCCTTCCCCTTTTCAATTGGACATGGAGTGGCTTCTTCATCACCTGGTGGACTTGTTTCTTCCTAAGGGGAGAGGAGTTGCTTGTAGGCATTGGATCATCTTTTGCTTTCAGGCATATTTCATTGGCATTGGAGCTTCTTCATTATGGGGGGGATATAATATCTCCTTTTTTCCTTCCTATCGGGGGATCATTGATTGTATATACATGATGTATGTAGTCCTTGGGGGGTGTGATTGAGTCCTTCATCCATGCATCATTTTTTTTTCTTTTCTCTTTTGGAGAGGGGTTTTTTCCCACAAGGTTTTTATCCTTTTCTTTGATTGTGAGTGATTGCATTATAAATGGGTACCTAACATGCTTGTGTAGTCGGGACCCATATTGCATCTTCATTTTTGCATAATAATTCCCCTTAAGTTTCACTTAAGGGGGGGTGTTGGAGTAAATTATTTTAACCATTTACCCACTTAAGCTTACTTAGGTATAATAGTTTAATTAATTATTCTTGGTAGTTTTGTTTCCCGTATCAGGAAGTTTTATACCCATTACCTTTTTTTTCCTTTAAAAGGCCATACCATTATGTAATTTAATCATGTCATTTTTCAATTTTTTTTTGGTGAAATAGTGTATTTTGCTTCTCTCATTTTCTGTGAAGGTCTATTTTGCAAATGGTGTTCTTGGGCTCCACCTACAAAAGGATTTTTGGAAATCTTGGTTTGTACAAAAAACAATATTGGTTTTTCTTGGCATACGTACTAGCACCTATACTTGTTTGGTTTTTTTCAAAGTTGTTTCCCAAAATAAAATGGATTCCATACATAAATATGCCTGTTATTCTAGGTACTACAGTTGGCATGTGCAACCTGCAAGATCAATAAACTATATAATTTGTTGGATCACAATGGGATTTCTATTCAGCTTAATAAATTTTAGAAGGCATAAAAAATGGTGGAGTAAGTATAACTATATAACATCAGGAGCATTGGATGTAGGAGTGGCATTTATGGATTTTGTTTGTTATTTTGCATTGCAATCAACACAAAATTTAGAAAGTATGCAATGGTGGGGTGGGCTAGTTGATTATCATTGTGCTCTTGGAACATTCCCAACCACCTCTGATGTTCAAGTGAAAGATTGTCCACCTTTCTATTAAATCAATACTACTACCTCACTTTTTAATACAAGTAGTACTTTCAAAAGTTTATTCTATAAGAGTGGCTTCACACTTACTTTTCTCTTAAGTATTTCAATTGTATTTCTTGCTATTTGTATAGTTTTTCAATTAAAGTTGCTTGACTATATCTTGATTATATGTGTATATATCAATGTTAGCTATCTAGATTTAAATATACATTGTGAAAGTTAAGTTGATTAAAATATTATTTAATATTTCTATGAATAAGTGTCTTATATCGTTTTGTGTAAAAATTTATGTTACACATATCCAATAAAAAATATGGGTGAAAAAAGTCCCACTCTAAAGTCCAAACAAAATCAAACTTTAAATGTTATAGTTTCTTCATTTAGTAAATAAATTTCTTACACATTTATTTGAGTTCTATTTGATTGGACATGTTATATGGTTTTTAAAGAAAATTAATTTTATTTTAACTTTTTGAGATTTATTTTTTAAAATATGATTAGTTTGTTTTTTATTAGAGGTAAAAAATGGATTTTGAAGGGACCTCGAAACCCAGTACAAATAGGTTTTACAAGGACCTAAATCCCAAGAGAAGAGACAGCT
Organism: Sequoia sempervirens; assembly: GCA_007258455.2. NCBI lineage: Eukaryota > Viridiplantae > Streptophyta > Pinopsida > Cupressales > Cupressaceae > Sequoia > Sequoia sempervirens. Next base: position 19,137 of record VDFB02274819.1, read on the forward strand.
GCATAAAGAAAAATACATAGACCAACAACAACCTAAACAATAGTAGCTATAAGGAGAATGACAAGAATAAGTGAGCTGCACTAAACAAGACAAGAACGGGCCTAAAACCCAAAAACAAACAAGTTTTGACAAGGACCTAAAACCCTTAAATAAAATTGATCATCGCCTAAAATAGTCAAGCGTTAGCAAACCAACCTCTCAGATCATTCAAGTTTGAGCCCAAAAGAGTAGAGATCACAGTGGTGTAAAACACCAACAAGGCCTAATTACCAAACAAAACCACTAAGACCAAACACCCCACCTCAATAGGGGCTTTGTGATCCATAGCAGAAAACTACAAGAAATCAGCTTCCCTACAGCACAAACTTGTTTGGTAATAAGAGACCAACTCCAACTCCACCTCTAAAGGAGTGAGCTCCCCTCTATTGGAGAGGATGATACGATCAACTAAACTACTGCAGCCAGAAATCACCAACACCCCCAACCTCCACCTCTATAGGAGAACCACCCACCTTAATAAGAACCACAACTGAGGGAGGTCCACCTCCATTGGACCTGAGGGGAAAGCCAACACAGTAGCCCAACAAGCAACCATAGCATCCTTCAGAAAACCTTGCACCAAGAATAAAACCATCTGGGGTCTAGGAATAAAATGTGAGAACCACCCAACTAAGAGAACAAGGCCACAACTAATTTGAATAGAATCCAAAATAGCATAAGCCTTCAACCAATAAATCACTAGCAGAAAAGAACCTAGAGCACACACCGCAGCCAAGCAAAACTTGAGTAGCAACCACAAATTCAAAACACCTAGCTCCATCACCACCTCTATAAGAATGTGAGTAGAGAACCCTTTTGAAGAGGGCAAGCCAGAAGCAACCCTAACCAAAGAAAACAACTAGGGCAGAAAAATAAGAATGACACTCAACCCAGTCAAAAGCACCCCACCAAAAATAGGAAATATAAATATGACCATTAGCTCCAAAAGAATCTTAAGAGCACGAACAAAATGATGGCACAGAGATAGCCCGTCCCAAAAGATGAGACAAAACCCTAGGAGAAAAGAAATAAATTCCAAGCCCTCGGAACACACCAATTGCCAAAGTAGACCAAGAATCACCTCCAAAGAGAAATGCCCAAAATAGACAACCAGGAATCCAAAGGTCAAGAACTGCACCAAACCAGGATCAAGAGCCAAGAAACAACATCTATCCTAGCAGCCACAAAGCAGACCACCCATAGAAGAAAGAAGATGGAACTAGAAGATCTAATGCGCCAACAAACCCACGACAGTCTAAGCAGAGCATGTTTGGCAGAAAATGAATGCCCCATACAACCAAGAGTGAACATAAACTAATTGTCCCCCATAGTCACAAAGACCCCTCCAAACATAGGGAAAGACTACACCATGGATAAACCAGGACGTAGCACCACAAAGAAAAAAGAGCACAAGAGGGTTGCCACTACAGCCCTAGGCATCAAAGAACAATCGAAGTCAGCCAAAAACAAGTCCCACCAGAGCAAGACATCGGGAACCAAAAAATTCACCTGCCTCAGATGAACCTCTACATCTAGGTCTTCTGCATCACCATCCTCAGCATCTGGGTCATCCACCTCACCATCCTCAGCCTCTGAGGATTTCAAAAAACCACCTCTCCCACCCGCACTGCTCTCCTTCATCGCCTTCCAATAATTAAATATGATTAGTTTGTTAGTAGAAGTTAAAATATGAATTAATTTAGAGTTTTATTCTTTTAAGAGGAAAATAAATTAGAAAAGGTTACACTTAATTTATTGGCAAGTTATGTTTTGAAAATACAATTTTGTCTTTATATGGTTTAAAGATATAGTATTCTTTTATTTTAAGTAGTAAATTAGTTGTAAGGGAAAAAAACTTTAAGGTTTATGTATATAAGTGAAGGAACGAGGATAATTTATGTTTGGATATTAGTTTTCTTTTTTATTTAAAAAATAGTTATATCCTTTACAAATTTAGTTGGATTTTACACAATTAGATGGTTAAAATAATTGCAAATTTATTTTTTAATTTATCTTTAACTATTTTGTTTTGATTGACATTTCATTAGATTGTTAGTAGAAGTTTTGAAGATCTTTTTATAATTTTATGGAAGAAATATTGAAAAAAAATTATGATTAGATATAGGTTGGTTGTGTTTAGAGAAAAGTAAATTAATTTATATATAAGTATATTTAGTTTAAGGATAAAAGTACAAAGCTATGTTACACTTTCGCCCTACTTAGCACAATTGAATTTAAGTATTTCTAACTAAAAGTCAATTTTGGTCAAACATATGATCTAGTAAGATTCATTCTAGCTAGGTTAGACACTTCTACAACTTTTTCAACTAAAATTGTTGGCTAAAAATATATGGAGCACCACTTTGAGGACAATTTACCAAAAAAACAAAATTATCTGAAAACTTGATGTTTCAATAAATCCTATTCATGTAAATATCATTTTTAAAAAAATATAAAAAAACCCTTTTAGATCCATAAGTGTAGTTTTGAAAAATATATTTACTTTCATAGTTTAATTATTATTTATATATTTTTTTCCTTTTACTAAAAGTAGGTTATCAACACAAAATATTAGGTTGATTACCATGCCAAAGAAAAATACTAAAACTTAATAAATTTTTTGAAAAAATATGATACATTAGATAAAATAATCTATATCAAGATGGTATATATTTTTTTCTATTTTAGACAAATATTTAATATGAAAGTTGACGTTGAATGGAAACAACTATTTTTTGATACACACATATTTTAATATTTATTTTAAAATATTTATTTATTAAAATTGAACAAAATATATTCATGCACTAAAGTTTCAAATTATAAATACACATCAAAAAATTGAAAGAAAAAAAATAAATTTACTATAAAAAGTTTGACGTCTCATGTAACTTCATTTTTCAGCATTTTATTAGCAACTAAATTATAGTGTTAATTTATTAAAAACTAGTTTAAAATAATTTTCTATTTTTTTTTTTAAATATAAACTTAAAATATATTAAAAAATACACATTTGACTAGTTTACATCATTTCAAAATTCAAAAAATATATGCTAATTTTTAGTGATTCAAGTTTAAAAGTTGGATCAGTGTTGGTTGTTTCCTTTATAAAGTGTGACACAACTTTGTGCTTTTACCCTTTATTCTATTAATGATATGAGTTTAGTTATAATAAAATGAAGGTTTGAAGCTTAAATTCTTATATGAATAATGATTAAAATAATGATTTTGGATTCAAGGTTAGGGTCAAAATTATATTCTTTATATAACTTTTCATTTTTTCTTTTTATATAAAAATATATGTGAATTTCAAATATTTATTTTCTTATATTTATTTGGAATAGTAATAATGCATTTTTATGCATTTTAAGCTCAATCATAGATGATGAGTGGTACATGCAGACTTAGTATATTATCTTCTATACAATGGGTGTTAAAGTCATTCAAATTCCACTAAAAGGAGATCCTTGCATCTCAAAAGCAATCAATTAATGATTGAATCAAGAGTCTTGTATAGGAAGAATCATGAAGGATTATATTTAATATGTTTGAAAAAAGAAGTAGATCAAGTACTAGCAAAGTTCCTTAAGAAGTTTAGTATTGATCATGGTCTTGGAGCTGCCACTAGCCATCAAATTCTCAGAGCTATGTATTATTGGCCATATATTTTCAAAAATGCATATGTTCACGTCAAAAGTTACCACATTAGACTTTAGCACACACAAATAAGAATCCTACTATGGCCCTACAACTAATTATTGAGTTTTTTCCCTTTTCCCAATGGGGCCTTTATTTTATTAGAGTAATTAATCCATTTGTAGGTCATAGATTCATGCTTACAACAATACTATTGAACATGATGGATAAAAGCTCAAGTTTTCAAGAATTATACCTCAAAGTTTTTCATAAAATTCCATGAGGAGCACATCATGACTAGGTTTGGAAAGCTTGCAGCTTTCATATGTGACAATGACCCTACACTTTCTTCTTTTCATCTTATTGAATGGGCTTATGATAGAAAGGTAATACTCAAGTATTCTTCCAATTATTATCCCAAGGCAATGGTGTTGCAAATGCTAGTAATAAGAATCTAATTGATATTATCAAGAAAATATTGGATAAGAGTCCTATAATTTGACACTTACAATTGCAAGTTACCTTATGGATTGATTGGGTTAGAGTCATGTCTACCTTAGGTACTTCCCCTTATCATTTGGTGTATGGTCACTATCTCATTTTCCTAATAAACCTTAAGATTTTTACCTTATAATTTATGAAATATTATATGGATATTGGTGATAATATTGAGGCTAGAATCTTGATTTTTCTACAATTAAAAGAAAAAAGAGACGCTTCCTTAGAAATTTTTTTTAAACACCAAGGTGTAGTCAAAACATGGTTTGGTAAAAGGGCTAAGGTTAAGGATTTTCGTATTGTTAATTTAGTCCTAATGTGGGACAAAGCCCATGAAATAAAATGAAAACATGCCATTTATTTGATAGATTAAAATTAGGTCCTTTCCATATGTATGAGATCTTTTGAGAAAATTCTTTTAAGTTGTCCACTTTA
>VDFB02274820.1:0-69511 GCA_007258455.2 Sequoia sempervirens
CATGTGCACTTAAGGTGCATGCACATGCGACATCAGAATAAGCACACCACCAAGATGGAAAGGAGAGGGAGAACAAGTTTGAGTGTGATGAAATCTAATCCACCCACTCTAGTATGGATGCTTCCCTAAAAGGGGTATATGTCTCATGATTGATGAGACAACCCAAGGGAATATTTCAAACATATATTCCCTTAAGGCTGATTGTGTCGAATGGATGGGATCAAGTCCTTAGGATAAGAGTTGATACTAGAATGATTAAATCTAGCAATTTAAATAAAATTAAGAGAGTGACCAACTCATAGATGTATTTATCATTAAAATTGCTCTCTAGTGCACCTTCAATGTTTTAGGGTTTATATAAATACTAATTAGAATATCTCAAGTAAACAACAATTTTCACCCAAGGGTTTTCATTTATCTAACCATGGCTACTATTTTATGTCTCTAATCCTAAAATTATTTCCAATTTAATTAACTTATTATACAGTTCAAAGGATAAAAATATTTAAATCCATTCCCAACCACTATTTATTAACATTGTGCATTTTGAAAGTTGAGAATGTCAAGGAAAAACAAAAAAATCACATATTCTAGATAGTTTGTAAGAGGATTCCCTCTAGGAAAAATATGAAATGTAACACTCAACTAAACATTTATTTTCCATTTGTGTTCCTTCTATCAACTTTCAAAAAGGAGCTATGCAATGTGGATAGGATTAGAAGAGGCTATGACATATAGGATCCACATAAATGTGTTCAATATATGACATTTTTAGATATCCCTTGGGGGTTATATCTAACTCGCTCTAAGCTTAGATCAAGCCCACTTGGACCAAACCTAGTATGTTTTCAAGCATTTTTAGGGTTGTTGTATTAGAAATATTTATTACAATTCTACCCAAATAAGTAGAAATGGCCATTAAAATAAGGATAATAATCATCTTCCTATAATCAACTCACTATACACATATTTTGTTAGATATAACAATTGGCTATAAACTTGTTGCATCAATAAAACTATCAAGATTCAAGATAATTCTAGGCTACAACCTACACTAATGATTACAACAAAATAACAATCCAATTTGATTCCATATGGTGATTGAGGTAATATCCAAATTTTATTTTTTATAATGAATTACCAAAAAATAAATTTTAGAAGGCATTAGCAATTAGGCATAGAAGAAACCAAATAATAGATATAAAGAATTTAGAGCCAAACTAAGTGTGTTAAACAATAATTTAAGAGCCTTTAATAGTATTTATATGAATTTAAAAATGGAAAACTCAATAGATATTTTAACAATGGAAGTAAATGTCAGAAAATTAGGACTAATATACGAAGAAGGGGTAGTTATTTCATGGTAAAAATGGTTCCTCAAGTAGAGTGTAATACAATCATAATGATACATATAAAACACGTTGATTTTTGTAGCAAAATAGTTTTATGTAAAAGACTTATAAATAATGGTAGAACCCTTAGACAAATTTTTTGTATAATCATAGTGAATTGGAGCTCATGATGCACCATCATATTCACAAAAAACTAGGATATAAATTTAAAATATTTGTAAATAGAAAAGATTCACCACTAAAATAATTAATGCCCTCCTTCTCATACAATTAGTGATGAACTATTTCTATTTATGTGGCAGATAAAGATTCATGTAGATATTGAACAAAAGCTCTTAAATAAAAAGAATATTTTTTTTCCTCTTTAAATAATAATCCCTAGAATTCCTTTAGGTGATTTTCAAGTAGGTCTCATTCATTCTAACATAAATTAACACCTTTATGCATTTTCCAATTTTTGAATGAATTTGTGACCATAAAGAGCACATAGATTGAATTATTCGTCATAAAAAACACTTGTTGATAGTGGATGTTCTTTCTCTTTTCAAAAATATCATTAATTTTGTTAGTTATATCCTAATGCCTAAAAATTAAGCTATCAAAATTACATGTAATCATATATGTAGCTAATGTAGGTATGGCAAATAATTCATTTTTTTATAGATACAAGAACAATAAAGAGGTGCAAGTGTTCACCTCCTTTCCCTAAAGAAATTTTGTATGAACAAAATGTTAATTTAGAAATAAATTTTATCATGTATAATCATAAGCAAGACATATTTTGTCAATAAGTATTTATATTGTAGGCCTCATTCCACTTTCATTGTGGTATGATTTGGGTATATCCACAAAATATCAAATATTTTTAAATAAGAGATAATGAAAGGGGGAATCTTAAGTATAGGTCCCCATGCACACACTTATAGAAAATTGAGTAAAAGGAATAAAAAATAATTTTGAAACATTTCAAGTACATGCGAGAATGAGAAACAAAAAACACCATATTAAGTAGTAGCAAGGAAAAAAATTCTTAGGTATGCAAGCTTGGAAAGAAATGCATGCAAGCACAAAATACATCCAAGAGACAAGACAACATAGAGAAGCTACCTTTAACCTAAGGTGGCTTAGATTACATCTTTAGATTTATATAAATAAACTCTCCCCAAGTGGGAAATGGTTCTTGCTTCAGGATGAAATAAAATAGTGTAACCCAAGCTAGATTTATATGATGACCATATTAATTTTAAAAAAATTGTTCACCAAAATATGGCATGCCTCACAAATATATTGAATCTCTTTTCTATATATTATGATCCAAACTTAAATTTATTGGAAATTTTCCTTCAATATGATATCTAAATAGCTTAAACACATCATTAGATTCTTGTCATTTGTTCACAATTTCATTCTCATACTTTGGTGTGGGATATAGAAACAATAAGATCCTTATAAATGCTATATAAGATATAGAAATAATTAGCTTTCTAATTACATTCATTATTTTCCATCACTAATAGAACAATAACAAAATATATCTTCTAGGAGATCATGACAAATGAAAACATTAAATTCCCTTTCAAACCTTTGCAAGAATAAAGACTCGATATTCCTAGAAAGATTAACCCTTTTCACTATGATGGGTGAGATAACCGAGTTTTCTTCTACATAAAATTAAAACAATAGTATAATTTGTTCAAATATTTTTATAAGTGGATGAGCTTCAAGATGAATTTTATTATAGTATAACATACCCATCCTCTTTATTTCTTGTGTATTCTACTTAGAATCCATGTGAATCATCAATCTTGAACTAAACATATAAAATATTAACTTTTAATTATCTACAAACTCAATCCTTCCAAACTAAATCTCAACCTTACCAACATTCAATTCATGGTTAATCCCAATAAAACATGCATACATGAAATGATAAAACCATGATGAATAATTATAATTAATTTCACATAGTGTTGGGTAAATATTTTGCAATTCCTTTACAAATTACAAAATTGGGATTTCAGCCACAACTATGATGAGATATGAATCTCTCCTCTCATAAAGGAGAGGCTCCCTTCTTATTACTCACTAAAATCAACTAGAAACTAAACTAAAATATGTACACTATGATTATCCATGGGGGTGTGTCAATTAGCATATTCTCTTTTTTCAGAATAAGGGAAACAAATTACAATGATATCCTTAAATAAAACCAATTGGAGTAATAATAGTTGATACCCACAAGTGCTAGTGAACAATAGTAATTTAGAAATCCCACAAAAGAACAAAGTCTTCAACCACTTTCTCATGATGGTTCTGAAAGTAATAGTAAGATCACACCAACAAGAGAAACAATTTAAAGCTCAAATACTTCAAGCTATTCGCAAAATGATTCGAAGAGTGACCACGTGAATATAGTTAAGAAATTATAGCTCATATATTATGCTTTCTTAACATGATTCATATACAATAATATAATTGAAAATTACAGCTCAAAGACTACACGTTCTCAAAAAAATTCATAAAAGTTCCAAATACTATGTGATAGCACAAAGTCTATTAGTACTATATCTAAATTCCCTCTCAATAAATAAATAGCATGCCACTTACAAATCAACTTCAACATAATATGACAAGAATGACGTAAGAACACTCTCACATATGAGAAACATGCTCAAAAGAAAAGGTTGGATCCAATCTACTTCTTTTATTGATTGATTTTAAATTTGCACATTCAACTCAAAGACTGCAAGTAAGCTCTTCAAAATGACAACATCTAGTTTCAAAAGATCAAAAGGTTTTTGATACAATAAAACTACCTCATATATATAGAGGAGAGTTGAGAACTAATCTAGGACAAGAAATAACTACTTTGACTTATTCAAACAAGAGAGTCCAATTGGTTTGGGAATTTTTTGTTTTTACATGCAATTACAATTTTCAAAATGGCGTGTAAATTATCTAGAACTAATTGCATAAAATCATGAAAATACTAAAAATTTAAACTAAGGAAATATCGGCTTTCTTTAATGTCCATCATAAAATCATCATACAAACTTCTTCATTATGGCTTGAACTTCATCATTATCTGGGCTCGAATCATATTTTCCAATAGAAAGGACTCTTAGGATTGAATCCTTCACTATATCATAAGCTTCATCATGCCTTCCTAAAAAATCTTTTAGGTTACATTCCAAGGTCAATTGAATATCTAGCAACTTATCCATTGAATCCACTGAAAAGGCTTGATCTTCAAACTCTTTTTGGATCATGTTAGTAAATTATTTGAAAATTGTAAATGAGTAAAGGGAATTTTGGTTATCATCAAGCAACTTACAAGGAAGCTCTTCAACTCTGTCGATAAGGTTCAAATTTTTTTCCTCACTGACTTCTTGAGCACTTTGAAAGTCATCGTTCAACTCCTTGATGATGTTCACCTTGTGTATCATGGTCTTCTTAAACTCTATAAATTTTTCCCTATTGGGAATGATCTCAACTTCCACTAATGTATCCAATTTGAGCTCTTTCATTTTGACCCAATCCTGCAAACTATTTTCCATGTCTTGCTGCTCCTGAGATAAAGCATCAACAATTTTGTCCAACTCTGACCTTTTCTCTTCATATTTTTTATTTTCTTCATAGATGATCTCAAGAGTTTTATACATTGTGCCATCATTTGATATATGAACTCACCAGCTACCTTAGCACTTGCATGCACCTTTTCCACTTTCTAAATAAGTGGATTTGCTATGTTGACAGCCAAAGGTTCAATTGACTCCAAAGATTGGGTAATCTTCTGGAGTACTACAATTAGTTGTTTTTCCTTGGCCTTATATTGATCCTTCACTTTATTGATGATATCAAATTTCTCTATGAGAGAGTTCAATATGGCTTGAGCATCTACTTTTTCACTCTCACAAGTATTTTTTTCTAATTCAACCCTTGTAATAGAGTAATCAGAGATGTCCACTTCTTCCAAGGTCTTTTCAAGAGGAGGTTGTGCCAACTCCACATAACTGTTACCTTCCTTGTCAAAAAACAACCTAGATGTAAGACTTGAAGATTAGCTCAATACCCAAGACCAATTGCAAAAATAATGAAAATCTTCTACAAGAGGATATGCAAGAAAATGAGCTTGCTTGATAATAAGACCTATCAAAATGATGAGGTATGAAGTATATTACATATGAGTACAAAGACCTTCCTTATATAGGAAAGGTCGAAATGTAGTAATGAACATGATGTTGAAAAATTTCATAATCCTATGACATGAGAGAAATAACAAACTAACTACCTAGGAATCATGCAAAATAGCTAAATAAAACAATTTCTAGAAAACACAACTAAGAGTTATAGAAAGAATCTTTTATCCTAAGTAAACATGAGAACCTAGAAAATGATACCTATGAATATAATTACATGCCTAAGTAAACTTATATAAGTGTAATTAAATAATTAATTACACCAAAACCCCCCCATAAGTGCAACTTAGGGAGAAGATTATTTTATAAATGATAAGGATGGGTCATGGCTACTAGGACATGTTAGGTACCCATGTACAAATGCAAAAAAAATCTCACAAATGGAGAAAAGGAGAAAACCTTGTAGGACAAAACTACTATCCAAAAGAGAGAAAAGAAACAAAAGAAAAAAATCATGTGAGGAAGGATGGAGGACTGTATGATACCCCCCAGGTACACCATATGTCACATATATATATATTACAAAATCCCCCCATAAGAGGGAAAGAAAGAGACTGCATAGCACCCCATAATAAATTAGTAACTCCAAAACCACTAAAGAATGTTTGAAAACAAAAGAGAATCAAATGCCTACAAATAATGTATCTCCCCTTTGGAAGAAAAAGATCCAATGTTTGATGATATAGAAACCTCATATCCATAAAGAAGCAAGAAGGTAGTAGCCTAAAGCATGAAATCTCTAAAGATGTGTCAAGAGCCTCTAAAGATGCCTCAACAAAATTAGGTGTTACCCCAATCAAGGAAGAAGACAAAGAATCTAAAGACTCAAGAGAAACCTCCAAAGATGAATGATCAAAAAGGAGTGAAAACCCCTCAAATAAGTCCTTCAAATCTATTGAAGAAGTATGGCATACCAAATTTGATATCCTTGTCATAAAACCATCCTATAAGTGCAAATATGGAAAACCACAAGTATCCTGCTCATCTGAAGTATAGCTCAAATCTGAAGAAGTAGGCGGAGAAGCAATCTCATTACATGGCTTATGAATGGCGAGGTTTAACCATCCATGACATCCACCACCTAAACAATTTTCCACATTGGATCTAGAAGAGTCATTTCTGGAACATTCACCATTAGGAATAAAATGAGAAAAATTGTAGATATTTTATTGACGATTGGGCCTACCCACTACAACAAGCTAATTGGTATCCAAATCTTGAATGAAGACTGAATTTGGAGTAAACTCAATTGACTTACCAGTTTGTGCTATCTAATATACTGAAAGAATAATGTTCTTAATATCAGGAATACAAAGCACATTATTAAAGCTACCATGTGTCACATCAATAACCCCATTACCAAATACATCAAGATACACATCATTAGCTAGCAAGATCCTCATAAGTGAAGTATGCTTCAAAGATGAAAACCTATCAAGTTGGCCTAATATATGATAGGAGGCTCCAAAGTCAAGAATCCAATTTCTAGACCTTTCAACATGTGTGACAACAAGGGCATGTCCTTTCTTCTTATAATCATCAATCATATCAGTCCCATTTGCAATGTATGCATGCCCAGTGAGCGTAATAGATGCTCATTGAGAAGAAGAAGATGATGAACTTTAAGACTTAGAAGGAAAAGAAATGTTGTGTTCCTTTAAGAGTTTCCTCATTTCATCTAACTCTTTCTTATAACAAGTGTGTTCACCATGCCTTGGCCTTTTACAATAACCACATTTAGTCTTCTCCTTCTTAGGTTTTTCCTCTTTTGAAGAGGTGGGAGGTTCTTTAGATTCTGTCTTAGGTTTGAACTTTTTCTTTCATTTATCATTAGATGATGATGCAACTAAAGCATGATTATTAGTATGTGTATCAAGTTGAATAATTTTTTCCTGTTTTGTAGTCAACCTATCACAAAATGTCTCAAAAGAGGGCATTACAAAATAATCACCTAAGCCATCCATTGTTGCATAGAAGGAAGTAGAAAAGTATGCAAAGGAACCTTTCAACTTAGAAAAAATTAAAAAAATGTAGTCTTTATTAGTTTTATCCTTTCCACATCTTGCCAATTGAGATCTTAGTGATTTGAATTTTACCAAGTAGTCTTCAATGCTGGAAAATGCATTTGTAGACAGTGAAGCCAATTTTTCATCCAATTGCATGGAACGTACCTCACTAACTACCAAAGACAGTCTTGTACTTATCCCAAACCTACTTAGGAGTTGTATATTCCTCAATATGAAAAAATAAACTATCTAAAACATGCATTGCAATTAAACCCATAGCTTCATCACATTTTTTCCTATGAGAAAATCGTTCATATTCTCTTGTAAAATCAAGTTGGTGATCACTCAGTGTTGACCAAAAACCCTTTGACCAAAGAAATCTTTTCATTTTTTCCTTCCATGTGTCATGGTTATGAGGATTCAACACTTCAAATTTTGGTTCAACCATGAGATCAACAAGTACCAAGCGTGCAAAAATGGTAAATATCTAAATCAAATTGACATGAACCCTCCCAAATCTATTAATACAACTGAAAATAAACTCTTCCCACAAACATAACTTCTCCAAGAGTTAGGATGTCCAAGTTATAAAGTAGAAAGAAAATATGCAAAAAACTGAACATCTCACACTTGAGGCTGAAACTGAAAAAAGTACATCAACCAAATCAAAGAGCTCCTCAATAACTTCCAAATGCAACTTGAATCACCAAAATTAGAGAAACTAGCAGAAATCTATGAGCTTGGAGGTCCAAAGGGGTGATCTGACATCAATTGTGAATAAATTGTACGTAGAGAAAAATATGTCAAAAATACCTATACCACTGCGAAGTACTTGGAGAGAGCTTTTCACCGATATCTCGTTTGAAAAATTTGGAGATCATGGCAAAAATTTATGCAAAAATAAAAAAAGACTTATTTTAGGCACTTGGAGGCTAAACTAGGCCAAAAAATGGACACCTAGGGCTGAAAAATTGGTCACTCATATGACCTTGTCTGCTGACTAAGCAAAAAAAAAATGACCCACAAGCGCTAATCGCTTGTACAACATAATACATGGGAAAAAAATACATATAACAAAAAAAATTTAAGTCGATATTTAAGAAAAGTTACCCAAAAAAGGCAGATTGAATCCAGTTTGACCATGGTTGACTAAATGTTGTAGGGGATTTGACAGTGTATGGTGGTGAAGGAAGGGCTCGGCCGAATGATTTAATGTTGAGAATAATCCGTTGATGCAAGTACTATTCTGATAGGTACCATGGGCCAAACGAACTTAAATGCATCCAACAATGAAAGGGTAAAAGCTTTGCAAATATTTTGTACCCAAGAATCATAAAGACCGTAGAATAAATCACCACCAAATAGGCCGACATAGAATACAATTCTTCAGTCAATTAAAAAACTTGTAGAAGCCAACGATCATTGGTCAATTAGCCTGACAAGGGTTTGCAAAATAATTACTCCCACAAATGAAATCTTGGTAGTCTGGAGGAAACACGATGAATTGGTAATCAAGGTAGGCCGATGGAGAATGGAGTTGATAGGGGAAATAGGTACACAACAGTAAATGTACAAAGGTTGAAGGGTCGGTACAATCAACGATAGAGATGGCAGTGTAAGGAAGTTGGTCTAGAAGATACACATGGTGAAATCTACAAAGTTCAATGTACACTAAAGTCTGTTGATGATAGTCAGATGGACACCGACAAGGAAGTCGATAATGAATGTTGAAGTCAACAAAAAATATCGACAATGTAGTAAATAGAAACTGCAAGTACGGTGTTGTAAAAAACTGTCAAATCCAAAGATCCTCTGCAAAAAAATTTAAAACCTCATACAAATAATATGTCGATAAAAAATGATAATTGCCCCAATGAAAATATTTTATAGCCCAATTTTTTTGAAATCTAATATAAGCAGAAAATAATTTATTGCAAATAATAAATTTTCTCTGCAAACTGTACCCTATACCCAGGTGGGCCGTATGACCACTCGAGTAAAAAAAAATTTCCTCACAAACAACTGAAGCCAAAATAGGGTGTACTTTATATCAATTTTCATCTCTCGCACCTCCTGAAGATGATGGCGAGGTTGGATCTGCCTAAAAATGTATCAGAAGCTATACTACTCTTAGATTTTGCAAATCTTCAATCCCCCACAACTTTGGCTAGAAATGTCAAATTTAGGTGAAATAAAAGTTGATCTTGACTTTCTCAGCTACCCTAAACTCAAATCTGAGCTTAGATTTCCTCCAATAGTACAAATTTCTAATTTCTTCCTCAATCCTATAGTCAGCAACACATTCTCAATTTTATGTACATGCACATGTGCCTTCTTGATCCAATCCTTCATACCTCGATAATCAAATCTAGCCTTTTCTTGAACATTTTCAAAGTGACCAACTACATTTCAAATTCAACAACTTTGGCCTTCGGAGAGGTTTGAATGGAATACCTGGCAATGGTCAAAAAAAAACTTGAATCCTAGCTTGTGGGATTCCATCTACTTGCTATGAACTGTAATTACCTATCTACACAATTGCATCAAGATAATTTTGTCATTGTTGAGTCGCAGGGAATATATTGATATCCCACAAAACAACCAACTCTCAGATAAATCATTTGAATGCAAACTCTTTAAATCGGAAAAAATTGTTGACTATACAATTTTTTCTGACATACATGTATACTCAATGATTTTTTTCTGAAGTCACAGATAGGAAAAAATCATTGACTATACATGTAAGTCATTTGAATGCAAACTCATTAAATTTCAACAACCCTACACTTTGGGAGTCAAACTTCTCTTTAGTGCTAAGTCGGGAAAAATCGCTAACTATACATTTTTAATCTTGAAAATTCTTATACACAATCAGTGAAAAACATCGATTCTGCATGTGGATGGAAACATCCAAGTTCATGCACAGTCGGGGAAAAACCTCAACTATACACATGAAGGATAAGACATATGTTGAGGCAACAAAAAACCCCAAGATTACATGTGACTCAAGTGAAACCAAAAATTGTTTATAAATTTTGTTTTTGTTTTGGTAAGGTATATAATCCACTTTTGGGTTGTACTCATAATGTTTAATCAATGAAAAACACTGTTATCACAAATATATTATGAAGACCATGTAACATTGGTGAAAATCACCGCTATCACATGACATATTAAAGCAAGTTTGGGGATTTTCGGCATGGTTAGTTGATGTTTGATTAGTGAAAATCACTGACCGAACACATCACAAATTACACCTAATGATTATAAGCATAGTTGGTAAAAACTACCAACATTGCAATGACTCGAATCCATAAGGCATCTATGGTGAAAACTTGTGACTATGCAGATTGACCTCCTAATTAGAAACAACGTCATGAGTAGTCAAATGAGGTGTAGCATTATCATATAATGTAGGTGAAAAAGAGACATTCTTGGGACTATATCACGAGAAAGCATGGGAGTATCTATATATACTAATGGCATCGCTCTTGTTCTTTATCCTCAATTTGGATTTGTTACCTTTAGGATCTTGTGACTCCTCTAATCTAGTGAGAAAGCATTTCAATTGAATTCCCTTTTCTTCTAACTATACATTTGTGTTAGAAAGAATCAATTCAAACCTTTTCTCAAATTGAAGTTACCTCTTTTTATGACCATAGGATGGCGGGTAGAGAAGATCATGCAATTTTGTTTCTTTCATAAGTAAGGTCTAAGATGTCACCATCATCTTCCATGCCTTCAACAACATCAGCCAAATCTAGCTCTTCAATCTATTCCAATGCCAATTTATAGTAGTCCAACTTTCTGATTTCTTCCTAAGTCCTACAGTCATTCAACACATCCTCAATTCTGTGTACATGCACATGTTCCTTTTTGATTTGATCCTTCATACGTTGATAATCAAAATCTAGTCTTTTCTTGAACATTTTCAAAGTGACCAACTATATTTCATATTCAACGACTTTGGCATTCGGAGAGGTTTGAATGGAATACCTACCAATAGTCAACAAAAACTTGAATCCTATCTTGTGGGACTCCATTTTCTTGCTATGAAATGTAATTATCGGTCTACACAATTCCATCAAGATAATTTTGTCACTGGGGTATTACAGTAGCATATATGGATATCCCATGAAACAACCAACTCTTAGATATGTGAAAGTGGGTAATTTCAAGTAGAGGAAACCATACTTGTTTACCATAGTCCAAGCCTCATACAACACTCTTTTACTTTCCAATTCAAGATCAAATGCACACATAAATGGAACAAAGAATGCATCATTCACTCTTCAGAAATGGTGAATGCTCCCATCAAGAGTAATTTGTGGAAAGTACTTATAGCTTGAAGTCACTCTTCTGTTTCCTTTTTTTGTCAACCCAGAAAAATTTCTCATAGCCACAACAACATACACCAAGTAGGATGTCATGTAGAATTTTTGGTTGTATGCACTTTGGTTAACTGATCATGAATGGCATTGCTAATTTGCTAACCCCAGAAGATCTATTGTTTTCCCCTCTTTATGATCTTGATGTATAAATACATCTAGTCTTCAAATGTGGATGAGGCAAGCAAAATTTACACTCTATTGAGAAGAGTTATTAGATCATTCACCTCTTCGATGAAATCACTATGAAGGAAATTCGTGGGCCATCTTGAGACAGTCAACTGAGGATTCTTCAACCATTTGTTGTTAATCAACCTCTTAGCAAAATTTGGATCTTTATCATACTATTCCTAATCAAATTCCTTGGTGATTTCTGCATACCTATCAATGCTTGAACATATGAAAGCTTTGTCAAGAAACTTTGCATCTAACCTTATTCCTACATCTCCATTGGCATCCCTGACACTTCTATCATTTTTTTTTGAAATGAGAAGCAACTTGAAGGGAAAACTCTAGATTATGTGTTACAATAGGAAATGAAGCTACCATTTGAATGTTACTTTTCACTATACATCTCATTCCATCATCAAGTGGTTGCTTCTAAGTCCTAGTCACAAACTCGGACATGTCAACATGCCTGATTTTAGTGTCCTTGATCTCACCTATATTTGATCACATTGAGGTAGTTGGAAACACTCCTTGACACTTGAATTTCATTGCTTTTCCCTTGCTTCGAGAGGGATCCATCATTGGAAAGAAACTGTAGACATCCAAATTTGGACACTTAATTTATCCAAATTTATCACTTTTCATCTAAACATCCTCTTATATGAGTTAATTAAGTAATATTACTATTATTTAATTAATATCCTTAATTCTGCCAAATCCCTAAGGTATTTATTAATTAAATACCTTACCCTCTTTAATCCCCTTTTCATCAAATGAATTAAATAAATATTACATTTATTTAATTCCTCACATGTCATTTTCATCTAATCCTAATCCATCTCTTAATTTCTTCATTAGGGATGTGCACATGCCTAATCCTTGATTAGGATGTGTCACATCCTCCAATTTTTGCAAGTTGGCTTCTAATCCTCATTTATCTTCTAATTACTAATTAATTAATCTTAATCAGTATCTTGGTCACTTCTCTCTATCCCCCAATGAATTTTTAATTCCTTTTTATTCCTCCAAGAATCCCTTTTTCCCATGCATCTTCTAGAACCTTTGACTTGTCACATCAAGTTACATGTGACAAACTCCCACTTTTGGGAACATTGTCTTATCCACTAGATTCTTCCAATCATTGTGAATTTAAAATTCACTTTTATTCACCCAAGATTCTTCCCATCTCCCAATGTACTTGCAAGGTACTTTCCTTTCCTCCACCTCATGTACCTTTTGGCCACCTCACTTACACCTCATCTCCTCTTAGCCACTTCACCATCCACATGTCAAGATGTGAGGGCTTTAGAGTTCTCAACTCACCATAGCCCTTCATCTTGACCTTGTTGGATGAATCTTGACCGTTGAATTCTCTAGAGAATTCAAATTCTTCTATAAATACCCCCTCCTCAAGGGCATTTTCAACACTTAGCCATTTTATAACTACATGCTGCCAATTTGCATTCTCACTCATTCACTATCATATAGCCATCCATTTTAATCATTTTGCATAAGTTGATCTTGCATTTAGCCACTCAAGAAGCCATCTAAGGAGCACACAAAGTCATCCAAATCAAGGGCCAACCAAGGAGTCTTCAACAGCAAGGAAGGTATAACCATTTGCATCTTGTTTTATCTACTTTCGTTCTTGTTTCATCACTCTTTAGGCTAATCTCGAAGTGTCCTTAGTCTTTTATCATTCGTATTTTTAGTTATTTTGCACATTAGAGTAGGGTAAAATTCCAAGGTACACAGAAACAATATCCTTGAGGGAAGGAATGTGTGCATAAGAGACTGCATGAAAAATTTAGTATTTTGCAATGTTAGAAAACCAACATGATTGGAAATTTACAAAGGTGGGAAAATTCAGAGCAATTGTGTGAGCTTGGAAGGCTAAATTTTGCAACATGATGTTAGGTCACTGAAATTCAGTGCCTCTGCAAGTGAAATGAGGTAAAAAGTGTTTAAGCGCTGAAGTTTAAGCATTGAAATGTTGTGCAAAGTCACAAAAAATTGCCAACTTTGTAACTGGGAGTACCTTTGTTTTATGTAAAGTTAGCAAAAATTGTCGACTATACATGTAAGTCATTTGAATGAAAATTCATTAAATTTCAATGACCCTAGACTTTGGGAATCAAACTTCTCTTTAGTCATAAGTTGGGAAAAATCTCTGAATATACATTTTTAATCATGATAAGTCTTATACACAATCAGCAAAAAGCATTGATTATGCATGTGGATGGAAACATCCAGGTTCATGCAAAATCGATGAAAAAACCCAACTATACACATGAAGGGTAAGACATATGTCCAGGTAGAAAAAAAGATCAACATTACTTGCGACTCAAACAAAACCAAAACTTGTTTATATGGAAAAAAATCCCACTCTGGTATGTAAGGTATGGAATCCACTTTAAGGTAAAGCTTATAATTTTTAATTGATGAAAAACACTGATATCAAAAATATCATATGAAGACCATGTAACATCAATGAAAATCACTAATATCACATGACATATTAAAGCAAGTTTGGGAAGTTTTTGGTATGGTTCTTTGATGGTTGAAAAGTGAAAATCATTGATCGAACATATCACAAATTACACCTTATGATTATAAGCGTAGTTGGTAAAAACTACCAACATTGCTAATGACTCGAATCCATAAGGCGTTTGTGGTGAAAATCCATGACTATGCAGGTTGACCTCCTTTGTTTATACAATGTTGATGAAAAACAACAAAAATACACACAACAAAAGTTAAACCAAGTAAAACCCTAACAAGTTATTTGGGAGATTTCACACAGTTAACTCTATGCATTGCGGGGCTTGAATCCCGCAATGCACAAACCCAAACATGAGTAAATCTACTCACGAATGACAAGGAATTCAAGTTTTAGTCTAGGGTTTGTGAAATGACCATCAATGAATGGAAGAAAAATGTAGAAGAAAACCATTTAAATCTAAACCAAAAAAAAATGATTTTAAAACATTTTACATTTATAATGATAAACGAATCTAAACCAAAAACCCTAGACATACGATTAAAAATAACAACAAAATAAGAAACAAAGCACGAGAAAGCTTTTACATACTTGTAAAGAAAATAACGATGGAAATCCTAAAAATGACAAAAGACTAGCTCCAAATCCGTGCACCAAAAGAACCCAAAAGGCTCAGTTGAACTCGCGGAGGGAGGAAGACAAACGAACAAGCGAAATGAAAAAGAAAAGAGTTTAAACCAATATAAAACACAAACTAAAACATCATTAAAACAACATTAATGATGAACTTGTGTGAAGTCGGCTTTGTAGGGATGGGAAAATTTAACGCCATTGCAACTTTCAAAAGTTTGATAGATATCATGTAGGGTCAATGAAATTCACCGAACTTGCAATTTTTATTTTTTCATTGGGCTTGTAGGGGTGCTGAAATTCAATGCTCCTGCAAGGGGAAAACAAATTCTAACTCTAGAAATGAAGTTTTACAACTTAGCTTCTTTTGCAAATTTCGACAAACTGAAAAATAGTTAATGCTTGAAAAAATATTCTGAAGCTGGAGGACCACATGAGGGAAAATGTGATTCACCTCGTGTTGCATGTTTAGAGTGTGTGAGTTATGAAACAGACAAGTTTTGTAAGGGTTATCCCAAGAATTGAGCTCAACTACATTTGAGGATAGCACATAGTATTTATCAAATTTTAGAAATTTAATAGCCCAATGTTAGTCCAACCCCCAAAGGGAATCACTAGGTTAAAACTAGCCAACTATTCAATAACCTATTTTATAGTTGATAAGGTCATGATTGCAAGGAGTGTAATGTGCAAGTAAATTGACATGATCAAAAAGGATAAATAAACCGGTGTGTTTCATAAGGTTTCCATCATAAGGGGATTACATATACAAGGAAAATGTCCATCAAAATGCAAGGATGTAGTTTTATTTTGCAAAATTTAGAGGGGTCATTTAATAGATTCTACACTATAATTAGACATGATTGAACCTACAATTCTATCTAGGGTTCTCCCACAATCTTATTTAGTACAATGAAACTCTTGGCCACTTGCTTTTAAATCTTTCACCTCTACTACATGACAAGTAAATTATGGTCAAACTAGTGCTAAAAAGCACCTTTAGGATTTTGAGTCGATCACCTTGTTTCAACAAAAAATGGGCAAAGTGAAAAGAAAGTACATTTCTCATTTACAAGTGTGCATCAATAACAATTTAACATTAATGTATTTCCTATATTTTAAAATATTTAATAAAAATCACAATAATGAGAAACTCTAAATTAATTCACTTATAATCACCCTATATAAAATGAGTAGTAAGTAAAAACTCAACTCCACGATAACTACATTAGTATAATAAAGATTTATTTGATTATCCTAAAATCAAATACACCAACAAGACATATAGTATTTAAAATATTTTTCTATGTTTAGACTTTAAAACAAAAATTTCCTTTTAAATAAAGGTGGTTGAGCCACAAAAATTTAATTAATATTAAAAATATTTTGCATAGTATCGAAAGGGGAGTAGACTTTTACAAAAATAACTACACAGCTTGATATGAACATCAACCCATAATTTGGGGAATTGCATAATTACAATCAGAAACCTTAGAATAAGCATGAGCCAATTTTTGCTAGACAAAAACATCAAAATCTTTGAGGAAGTTGCGAGAAGCCAAAGGTGAAGTGTCAGGAAATTAGTGCACAGGACCAAGTAGCGGAGGTGGATCAAATGAAGAACCAACATGACCACAAAATAAAAAAAATGAGCCATGTAGAGGAAGACTTGGAGTAAACACCGGTTAAGCTACAAATTTGAGAAAACCCAAGAAGCTTCCCAAAAAAACAACCCTAGCATAGCAACCAAAGAGTAATAAGTGAGCTAATAACCATGAAAAATGAAAGATTAAAAGCAGAGAAGCGAGGGGTCGAGAGACAAAATTCACCATAGAAGCAAAAGAACCCTCAAGAAGTGTTTTCCTCAGAAGAAGCTAGATCCACAATTGGTGAAAAATAAGGCTCCTTGTGTGGCTCAATAAGAGCATGCCTTATGAGTAGACGAATAGCATTGTAGAGCTCTCGAATAAGGTCACAGATAGAATTGCCATAATGAAGTCTGAGACTAAGGAGTCGGGCATTAAACTCATGTGGATAGTCATTAAGTAACCCATGAGCCATAGAACAAAGGAGCCTAGAAAGACGCCTGTCACATAGAACATGTTGCTTTCAAATGATCCCACCAACCAAATTTGAACCTTGGAGAATATCATAATTTTCTAATGATGGTTGTAATGAGGAGAGCAGATAGACGTGAGGAAGAAAATATGTGCCAACTAAAAACTGAACCATTTCCACACACCACAAAACATCCATGAGGTTTGAAACAAACTACGAAGCCAACTCATATGGAAGTGTCATTGGGTTTAAATCCATCCAATAAAAACCTAATAAAACTTGAATTGTATCCAGCACCTGCTTACATTCAAATGCAAAATCCCTCCTTAACTTGTCTTCTGAAAGAGGAGAATCATCTTGAATTTCATGGACTCTAGGAGGGACAAGAACCTTGAATAAACTATCCATTTCTAGCACAAAGCAAAACAATGGAACCAGAGAAGTGCATGAATGAAAAGTCATGCAAATACCATGTATAAAATAGTTGAATTGGCCACCATAACATTGCAGATGAGATCTCACACATGCTTACATTTACAAGGCATTAAATGTTCTTATCAGAGCCAGTACTATCAAAAAATCACTTAATGCCAAGTACCAAGCATTTTGGCATGCTTTAGAAATAATACCCCTACTAAAATGTTGCAATTTCACCAAGTTTTCCACTTAAAATGCTTCTCTGATGTCTGTCAGCAAGAGTGGTCTCTTGCGAGCGAACAACAAAAAAGTCTAGAGGCAAGACATAATCACAACATTTTCCAAATTTAGCCAAGTGCCCGGGAAACCGCCAAAAAAGGTATTTATGTTGATAACTATATTGACATTAAATATCAAACCATAGAGGTGCCATGAAACCCTCAAGAATGTTCGCCCATATGAGATAGGCACATTTTGGGGAACCCCAATAAGGGAGGGAGGGAAAATTGTCACTCCCACAAAGCATGTGTTACAGAGGATCTCGTAAGAAGATATACCACAAGTAATTTCTAGTGTCAAAACAAACTTGCAAAGACCTCATAATTCTAAAATTAATGCAGTCCATCGTCAGAACTACAACAAATTCATCCAAATAGACATTAGTCATAGGTGAAAAAAGAAGCAAAAGATTGCAATGTGCAGAATCTTGGGACTTGTAGCCACCACAATTGACAATAAAAAACCTTTCACCAAATATGTCAAAAATGGTGGGTGAAGCAATATCGGTATTCGATGTAGAGGCCAGGTTGGAGAAAATAGCTTGAGATGCTGCTAACAGGGGGATTACAATGGTGTAACAAGTTACTACAAAAGGCCTCAATCATAAGGAAGATGTGGCATTAAAAAAGGAAGCCAATGCAAAGATGATTAGTTCCACAATTTGATCAAGGGAGATGTTAAAATAATTGTCTTTGCAAAGAGAAGATTAAATTCTTGAGTTGAAAACTCTCTATGAGAAATGTTTTCATCAATAGCTTTATTGGCTAGGGAGTCTACAACTGAATTGATTTCCCTGAAGCAATGTGAAATTTGGTAACTTGTGAACCCTTCAAGTTGTTTCAAAATGTAAGATAAAATATAATCCAGGTGCCAAGAGATAGAGCCTCGGTTGTTCAATGCAAAGATTGCAACCATTGAATCTCCTTCAATAAAGAGTTGGGAGATTAAGACCTTCTTAGCTAACTTCAGGCCTAAACTCAAGGCTTTAAATTTCATAACATTATTAGTTTCATCTGGAATCACTTCACAAGAAGCAACAATGAAGGCATCATTCCAATCCCTTAAAACTATAGCAATACTTGATTTACCTGGATTACCTCTTGAAGTGCCATCGAAGTTCAATTTAACAAAATTTCTAGGTGGAGGGGTCTAATTCAAGGAATTTCTGTTAACTGTGGGAATCTTGATTGAGTAAATCCAACTTTAGGGATCTTTAGTAACTGCCAATTCTCCATAATAAGAGCATCCCAAGATGAGAAGTGCTTATTTAAATGAGAATTTCTATACAAATAAGATGATGTTACTTCAGATATTGAAATCTCTACTTTTTGCAAGACCTGGGATATGTTGGAAGGATTTTTTCTAAAAATTTTGTTGTTTCTTTCAAGCCATATGTTCCAAATTATTGTGGAGGGGAAAATTTCCGAGAATCATGAAAAGGAAAAAGAGGGGAAGAGAGAAGGCCACACAAGGAAATGATGATAGATGGAATTATGTAGAGGGCTAGACCAACCAAGTTTTTCCAAAACCCAAGTCCAACAATGATAGCCAAAGTCACACTTAAAAAGTAAGTGATCAGTTGATTCAAAAGATTTCCCACACATGACACATGGGAAAAGAGGGATTATGCCTAATCTATCCAACTTCATGCCTATTAGGATCCTATCTTTGATTGCAAGGAATGCAAAAGCACCTGCCTTAGGAAGAATGTGAGAGCCCCAACAATGTCTAAAAGGCATTGGATTGTCCTATTTGCAACAAACAAGAGAATTATACTTTTATTTTACATTGTATTGTCCTATTTTGGATTTTTTCCAAATGATTTCATCATATTTGTTGGATAAATATGTCTCTTAGCAAGCTCAACTTTTAATGATTCCTTTAAATGAGAAGAGACTTGTAAAAAATCAAGATATTTCCACTTAACTAGGCAAGGATCCAAAGGATCAATGTCTAAATAATCACAGACCTTGCTACCCCAACTGATTTTGAGCACAGATTCAATTTGTTTCCAATTACCAAGGTGTCAAAGGGGTTTATGGCCATTCCAAGTATCATCCCAAAAAAAGATCCTTTTCACCATTATTGATGACCCATGAGAGGTGAGGAAGGAGAATTGATGTGAAAGAAGAAATGAAGTTCCAGATTTTAGAGCCCTGAGGGAGGTGCTTTTGAGTAAAGATTCTCTCCCTCTCAATGGAGTCAAAATATTTGTGTTTCATTAATTGACACCATTTAACATCAAGTTTAGAATAAAATTTCCAAACTAGTTTAGCACCTAGTGCTTTCTTTTGTAGAAAAATATCTCTTAAACCTCCCCCCCTTTGTTTTTGGGCTCACAAACTTTATCCCACACAACTAATGATGATTTATTTTTTACAGTTACATTCTATGACAAAAGAAAGTCTTTGACGACTTTTTGAAGTGTTTTTCCTTTACCTTTAGGGAGACTCAAAACTGACATCAGATAGATTGGCAAGGAGCATAAGACTGATTTGAGCATCACCAATTTCCCTGCAAAAGAAAGTCATTTTGATTTCCAAAGTGAAATTCTATTAGATATTGAAGAAATCAATTTGTCTCAGAAGTCATGTTTTTCCTTTCCTAAAAAAAGAATGGGGTGCCCAAGTATTTATAGGGAAGCAAATCACTTTGAAATCCCCAAAATTTAAGAATTTGACATTTAACCATGAGATCAACATTCAAGAAGAAGATTTTTGATTTATCAAAATTATAAAACTGACCCAAGTGAGAACAATAATCAAATATGATATTTTTTATTACCTTGGCCTCCTCCATTGTGGGTTGACCCAAAAGGAGTGTATCGTTTGCAAAAAGAGTGGGAAATTGGAGAAGGAAACAATTGAATAGGTATCCCTTTCCACATCCTGGCATTTCAAGCATAAATTATTGATCTACTCAAACCCTTAAAATTTATATAACCTCAAGGAGGTTAGTGGTAAAGTCCATTCCTATACCCTGGGTCAACAAAGCAGGAACTGACACAATATTACTGAACCTTTCCTTTCCCACTACAAAGCAGAGTTGAACTATGACCTCGAAGAATGCAAACCCCAAGCCCCAACCAACTTTGCTACAAGTGGTGGCTGACTTTAAAACAAAATTTAAAATTACAAAGAAAAAAAATTATAATTAAAACTATTATGCAAAATTATGTTTTAAAAAACATTTTTAATAAATCATTTTCAATGGAAAAACACCAAATTGTGAACATTTGTAAAATTCTTGAGTTATATGCTATAACTATAATAAATAGAAAAATACTACTCAATTTGGTAATTCATTTATTTTTTTAAATTTCATCTTTACACTCACAATTTTCTTTATTTTTAGAATCTCACCATGTATGTAACATGAACAAGCTTATATTTATAAAATATTGATTATAATTAAATGGCAAATATTTACATACAAGCTTCTATTAGCTTCAAGAATATTTATTCAAATATTCTCTACTAACAAGGCCAACCACGTGAAGGTGGAAGCTAGCATGGTCTCCCCTAATTGACCTAAGACAACCAAAACATAGCACAACACATCACATCACATCACAACAATACACAAAACAATGCAACACAACATCGCATCACATCACAACATCACACATAATAACAAGACACAAAATCACAGAAAAAACAACACAAATATTACACAAAACACAACACAACACATACTTTTATACATTCAATTGAAATATTGATGGTTATAAAAATTATATTACATGCCCTCATATTTTATAAAAAAAATGACTTAATGATAAAAACTAGCAATCACACCTTGGTGTGCAATGGGTACACCAAAGAGGTGTGGAAGGTGAATTAGGGGAAATTTGGTTTATTTATTTTGCATACATTTGTGTAGTACATAAGGTCAATTGGTAGGTTATTTTAAAAATGATATTGTTTATTATTATTAATAATAAATTATTATTATTATTATTATTATTATTATTATTATTATAGTATTATTATTATTATTATAGTATTAATTTTATTTAATATTTTTATTATACAATAATATTATTATATATTTTTATTTTATTTTATGTATCAATTATTATATTCACCACATACTCTCTAATATATTAACATACATATAGTTTATTTTCCTAATCTATCCAAAGATCAATTAAACTATAAGATATGATGTATTACTTATAATAATTGTATAATTGTTACGATAATATTAAATGTAATTATAGTATATATAATGTAAGAAGTATTATAATTAAAGTATATTTTTTATATTAATTAAATATTATATTAGATTTATATTGGATAACTACAAATATAAAAGAAAATATGTAATAATAAACATAATCATAATTTTAGATATTTAAATTAGAAAATATTATATTTTAAAGTACGCATAAATATGCAATTATTATTTAAAATTTCATGAAAAATGACAAAAAAATAAAATCTTTAGATATTTAAATTAGAAAATATTATATTTTAAAGTACACATAAATATGCAATTATTATTTAAAATTTCATGAAAAAATAACAAAAAAATTTCACCCATGATAACTGTAAAAATAAACATAATAACATAATTAAAATTATTTGTTGATTTTATTTATTGTCCTTCAATACTAATTAAAATAGAACAAATTAATGTAGAAATACATATTAATATGTTAAATCTATTAGCTAATAAATTTCAATATAATATTATTTATAAAGTATATAATATAATGTAATATATAATTACATATATAATAAATAATATATAAATATTATATTATGTTGAGGGTGCAGCCCGAGACACAAAAAATAACCCACAAACAAGAGAATAATTTTATTATTCAGAAAATGGAGCTTCTTACATGCAGAGGATCTCAAATCCCCAAGTTCTACAACACATGCAAGTTACAGAAAGCTACAGAATAACCCTTTCGCAATATGCGAGCTTGTCCCCAAAAAGCTACCCAAAAATTAGAAACCCGCCCGTAAATAGAGCTCCTCTTAAGTTTGGAGCCAAAACAACATTCAAATTTGAGTTTAGGTGGTTTGGCACTGAAAATAACGACTTGAAGTTCAAATTTCAAAAGAACATTTGCAATTGTATCTTCTAGAAAGTGTGCCAACTTCCCGGGGCCATAACTTTTGATCTAGGACTCCGATTCGCGAGCCGTTTGAACCGTTGGAAAGGTCTCAAAGTCAATAACATGCTTGAAAGAAGCTATGCCGATTTTGGAAAGTTTCAAGGCCGTTATGGGAACTCGAAGTGCCTCAAATCAAACTCAAAATATTTTCAGGTGCAAATCTAAGAAACTAAAACTGCAATAACTTTCAACCCAGGAATAGAAAATAAAAACCATAAATTGGGAATTTCATTATGACGAAAAGGGTATCCAAAAATGTAAAAACATCTAAAAACTAAGAAACTTGAAATTTAACTATTTTTGGGTGATGCAAGATTGCCCTTACACCGCTGGATGCTCTTGCATCAGACACCCAGGGTAATTTGAAAAGTGACCCCGTCACATCTCAGATGGTTGAGGAAAACCCAACCGATCAACCGTTGCCTTAGATAACTAGGATGAATCTTCCACAAGCCTTCCTCTCCATTTCACCAGATATTCTTCATACTGCCTATTTCTAGTACTCCTTCCCACACGACTATCTAAGATTGCTTCAATTTCCTCCCTTTCTGAAGTAGGTGCTGGAATGCCATACTGTCCTATTGATGGTGCTTCCTTCATTCCGCCTTCATGATACTCTATCAAATCTGAAATGTTGAGCACAGGGGAAATGTTGATTCCATCAGGCAACTCTACCTCATATGCATTCCCTGAATCATGCTTCTTCAAAATCTTACAGGGACCGAATTTTTTCATCTTCAATTTGTTATAGGTTCCCACGGGAAACCTTTCTTTCATCAAGTGGACCATTACTTCATTGCCAATTTGAAACTCCTTATTCCTCCTTTTCTGATCTGCCTTAGCCTTATATTGCATATTCATCTTATTAATGTGTTCACGTACCTTCTCATGTATATTCTTGATGTGCTCTACAAATCTTCAGCTTCAACACTTATTTTCTTCTCTTGGTCCATCTTCCTCAATTCTGGAGTTGTTCTAGGGCTACCTCCATACACAATCTAGAACGGTGATCTACCAGTGCTTCTGTTGACAGAATTGTTGTAAAAAAATTCTGCCTGGGGTAAGATCGAATCCCATCCCTTGGGTTTATCTCTGACCAAACATCTCAATAGGTTACCCAGACTCCTATTAACATCCTCTGTCTACCCATCTGCTTGTGGATGGTGTGCAAAACTGAACTTCAACTCTGTTTTCAGCTTCTTCCACAGGGTCCTCCAAAAGTACCCCACAAATTTGGTGTCACGATCTGAAACAATACTCTTTGGTAGACCATGTAGCCTCACCACCTTTTTGAAGAACAAGTCAGTAATGTGGATTGCATCATGGGTCTTCTGACATGGAATGAAATGTGTCATCTTCGAAAACCTATCAACCACCACAAAGACTGAATCATTCCCTCATTGTGTCCTTGGCAAGCCAAGAACAAAGTCCATACTTATATCCTCCCATGGCCTCTGTGGTACAGGTAAGGGCTGATATAAGCCTGTATTTTGGCTCACTCCTTTAGCCATCTGACATACCCTGCAGCTTTGTACAAACTTCTTCACGTCCTGTGACAACTGAAGCAAAAAATAATGCTCACTGATAATGGCAATGGTCTTATCTCAACAAAAATGTCCTGCCATTCCTCCACTATGCTTCTCCTTTATTAGGTTCTCCCTCATGGAACTCCTTGGGATACACAATTGACTTCCCTTAAATAACATGCCATCCTGATTATGAAAGCTATCCACCTTATCCTGTCCACTGTAATAGGTTCCTTGCAAGCTTTCCAAGCCTCTGCAAAATCAGGATCTTTTACATACAGTGTCTTGAGTTCATTGAACCCAACCACTTCAATCTGATCTTTGTCATCAATGTATGCCTCCTACTTAAGGCATCTGCAACCCTATTTGACTTCCCACTCCTATGTTTCAAAACAAAGGTATAACTCTACAAAAACTCTACCCATTTCATATGCCTCTTATTTAATTTTCCGACTATTTATGTATTGAATGGCCTGATGATCAGATATAGAACAAATTCCTTCGCAACAAATAATGTCTCCATTTCTTTAATGCTTGAACTATTGCATAAAATTTTGATCATATACATAATACTTTCTCTTGGCATCATTTAACTTTTCACTAAAATAGGCAATGGGCTTACCTTGGCTCAACATCGCCCAATGGCACAACCACTGCATCACAATCCACCAAACACCTTGTTGAAATCTAGGAGGGCTAGAACAGGTTGCTCACACCTTCTGCTTCAACAGTTCAAAACTTTTTGCGCTCCAATGCTCCACTTGAATTCTTTTCTATCCCTCTCATTGTTTCAGTCAGGGGTCCACAAATACTACTGAAGTTTCTAATGAACTTTCTATAAAAACTAGCCAAACCATGGAAAGATCTCACCTCGGTAGTAGTTCTTGGGGTAGGCCATTCCAGAATAGCCTTCACCTTCTCTGGGTCCATCTTGAGACCTTTTGTTGAGACAACAAACCCCAAGTACACTAACTCCCTCTTCACAAAACTGCACTTCTTCAGATTAATCAACAATTTCTCTTCTCTTAACTTCTCAAAGGCTCTCCGAATATGCATCAGATGCTCATCCAACATCTTACCAAAATCAAAATATCATCTAAATACACAATAAAAAACTTCCTAGAAATTATTTTAGTACCTCGTTCATGAGTTGCATGAATGTGCTCGATGCATTGGTTAGCCCAAAAGGCATGACTAACCACTCCTACAGGCCCTCTTTGGTCTTGAAGGTATCTTCCATTCATCTCCCTCGAATCTAGATCCGGTGATATCCACTCTTCATCATTTTTAGAATTACTGAGCTCCACTCAAATAGTCCATCAGGTCATCCATCATTGGCAAGGGAAATCAGGATTTGATTTTTATCTTGTTTATGGCTCAGAATGCACACATCCTCCACTCCCCATCCTTCTTTGGTGCTAGTAACAGGTACTGCACATAGACTCAAAATCTCCCATATCAAATCCTTTCTCAACAACTCTTGAACTTGTCTGCTCAACTCCTCATTTTCTCACTGAGTCATTCTATGAGCTGCCTTATTTGGCAAACTAGCTCCGTGAATCAAGTCAATCTGATGACTGATCTTCCTTATTGGTGGTAAACCCTTAGGTACATTATCGTAAATAATATCTTGAAACTCATCCAACATCCCAGAAACTTCTTCTAGAACCTTCTCACTATCCTCCTTACTCACTCTAGGAATCAATGCATAACACACACGCTCATGCTTCATACCTTCTAAAAAATTTCTTCCATCTACATAACAAATTCTAGCACTACTGCATACCTTTTCTTCGGTCTCCTTCAGGGGTTTCAACTTGTAACGAACCCCATCCTTTGTCAAGGAATAAGTGTTTGCATGGCCATCATGTATAGCTCGCCTATCGAACTGCCACGACCTCCCCAACAACATGTGACATGCATCCATGGAGATGATATCACAGAGTACCTCATTATGGTAGCTCCCGATCTTGAACTTTACTAGGCACTGCTCATTGACCAAAACTTTGTGGTCTTTCTACAACCAAGCAATCTAATACGAATGCCAGTGTCTTTCCCTCTTCAGCTTCAACTTTGTGACCATCTCCTCTAACACCAGAGTATCAGTGCTCCAACCGTCAATAATGACATCACAACATTTTCCTTCACACTTGCACCTTGTGCGAAACAGATTCTTCCTCTGTTCCAGTTCCTTTTCCTCAGTCACTAGGGCTCTCCTAATCACTAGGGCTTCTCCCCTTTCAGCATCATCTAAATTTTTAGATTGGGCCTCCTCATCTGCCCTTCCTTGGTGTTGTGAACATTCATAGGCTCAATGCCCTTCTTCACCACACTGGAAACACGTTCCTCTCAAAACACCTCTTCTAGATCCTTGTCCATATCTCTCTCATCCTCTACCTCTTTGATCACCACTATTTTGATCACGAGGGTGGTAGAAGTTGTCATTCATTTGGCTTCGGCTGGTACCACATCTTCACTTTTCTTTTCGTCATCATTTTGGCTTCCTGAAGGTCTTCCACTGCCCCTTCTTCTTTGACCTCCTCGTCCTTTTTGCTTGCCATCAAATCTTTTGTTCAGCTTCTTTTCCACCTTCAGAGAAAACTAATACACATCCTCAATGGTGGTCATTCTGACTAGGCTTAATTCCTCCTAAATGCTCGGCTGTAACCCATTAAGATATTGGGCTACCTTCTTTTTATTGGCCTCTGTGTGACCCATTTTGATGATTATCTTATGAAAATCTTCAATATATTTTTTCACAGATCTACTTCCTTGCTTCAACCCTTGCAAGTTCTTCAATAGATCTAACTCGTAGTCCACTGGTATGAACTGCTTCTTCAGTTTCTCTACCATGCGATCCCATCTGGTGATCTTTCCTTTTCCTCTTCAATTTCTTTCCAACTGTACCTCTTTCCACCAAATACTGGCATGGCCCTTCAGCTCCATTTTCACAAACTTAACCCGATCTGGGTCCTCTATTTCCTCATACTCAAAATATTCTTCTAACTCGTTGATCCAGTCGATCAACTCTTTCGGGTTCAGCTTCTGGAATAACTGGGGACTTCTGCTCTGGGTCTTTTCCTGATCTTCGAAATGGCCCTTATTAGCCACATTTGGTCTTCATCAATTGCTTCTTCTTCCTCTTCTACATCTGAACCTTCTTCCTTTCCTTCATCTTCACTCTCCTCCCTCGAGTTTAACCCTCTTTTCAACTACTCTTGTAATGCATCAATTTGTCTCTGGAGGGCTACCAGTGCATCTCTTCCACCAACATTTCTGCCACCTCGACCACCTCTAGCACTACCACGCCTACCAAGCATCACTCTTGGAGGAATCTTTCTTGACCTTGACCCATAACCACGGTCCTGGTGTGAACTACCTCACGATCGGCAATCTATCCACACGCTCAAGAAAACCTACTCTAATACCACTTGATGAGGGTGCAACCCAAGACATAGAAAATAACCCACAAACAAGAGAATAATTTTATTATTTAGAAAATGGAGCTTCTTACATGCAGAGGATCTCAAATCCTCAAGTTCTACAACACATGCAAGTTACAGAAAGTTACAGAATAACCCTTTCGCAATATGCGAGCTTGTCCCCAAAAAGCTACCAAAAAATTAGAAACCCGCCCATAAATAGAGCTCCTCTTAAGTTTGGAGCCAAAACAACATTCAAATTTGAGTTTAGGCAGTTTGGCGCCGAAAATAACAACTTGAAGTTCAAATTTCAAAAGAACATTTGCAATTGTATCTTCTAGAAAGTGCGCCAACTTCCCGGGGCCATAACTTTTGATCCGGGACTCCGATTCGCGAACCGTTTGAACTGTTGGAAAGGTCTTGAAGTCAATAAAATGCTCAAAAGTAGCTATGCCAATTTGGGTAAGTTTTGGGGCCATTCTGGGAAATCTAAGTGCCTTAAATCAAACTCGAAAGATTTTCAGGTGCAAATCTAGGAAACTAAAACTACAATATCTTTCAACCCAGAAATAGAAAATAAAACTATAAATTGAGAATTTCATTATGATGAAAATGGTATCCAAAAATGTAAAAAAATCTAAAAATCAAGAAACTTGAAATTTAACTATTTTTGGGTGATGCAAGATTGCCCTTACACCATTGGATGCTCCTACATCATATTATTTTAATAATATATAATATAATAAAAATATAATTAGAACAAATAATATATAAATAAATTAATATAATATACATACAAGAAAAATAATAAAAAATGTAATTATACAATTTAATGCACTCACAAGAATGTCATGAAATAAAAATATATATGTGTTTCTACTTACTTGTTAACCATTGATAGTGAAAATCAAGTCGGCCATTTCCAAATATGATATGCCTTTGGGTAATAAAATATTATTTGAACTTTGAATAGCTATTAGTTATGTCATTTGCAATAATCTTAATAGTTGATGATGAAATAGTGCAATGTCTTTAGTGATGTGTTTTATTATGTACAATAAGTTTTATCATTTGAAATAATGTTAATATGTGGTGGGTCAAAATGTGCATTTTATAATTACAGAGACAGTTATGTCATGTGAATTGCATTCATAAAATGAGTTAATGACTACCTTTTTAAATGTCATTTTTATAAGTGTAATTTATGATTTTCCATTGTGGGAAATGCTAATATGTCACACGTCCAATTATTCAATTTGTCATTATGGTGGTATGGTTATGTTGTGTGAATTATGTCCATTTTAAATGTTGTTTTCGTAGGGATAATTGATGAACATCATGAACTATTTTGTGAAGTGGCCTATGTTGTGATTCATAAATAGTAAATTTATTAATAAAATTGTGATTTGTAGCTTTAATGTTAACATCAAAATAAATAAATTCTTAAATAAGAATTAAACATTAACTAAAAGAAATAAAAAATGCAAGGAACACAAGAGACATGCCTTAAAGAATGGCTTTGGCCTATTTTGACCATTCTTTTAAGTTTCCAAAAAAATACATGACTATAAGGAGTGGCCATGGCCAATGACCATTCGCTTTAGTCTTTGAAAGGGATTTAATCCCTTTCAATATTTTTTTTATTAACATTGTACTTTTACATGTTTCAAAAATACTAGGTCAATATAATTGACCAAAATGTTAATAAAGAAACTTCAAATAACCAATCCCATCCTTTGCTGCAACTTCACTCCTACACTTGATCCCACCATATTGGTTATCAAACAATCTAAAATACCGGGTCTTTTTTTAAATTTTTTTTAATTTATTTTTATACTACATGGGTGTCCTTGCGACCCAGCCCAACGGCCCAGCAGCCCTTACCTTGGGTACCTAAGTCGAGCTAGGGTGAGACTAGTCCCCTGCAGGTGAGATCCCCCACCTACAAGAAGTCCCACCTCTTATACTTGGGCGCAGAGTCGAACCAGAGACCAATGGGGAGCAAACCCACTGCCTATGCCAACTCTACTACCTATTTAGGCTAGGGTCTTTTTTTTATATTATTTCCAACCTCAGCAAGCACGTCAACTTCAATATTCCAGCTTCATGTGTTGATATAATATAGAGAATAAAGAATAGCTACAAATTCTCTTAATTGTTAGTCACACTATTTCACAACTTGACTAAAAGTACTTCAAGTAAAGAATACATTGAAACATAATTACATGAACATATTTGTGATTTAAAACAATGGCATCCACTTAATAAACTTTCATAACATAAAAAATAAAGAGAAATAGTTGAAGGGAAAAAGAAAACTACAAGCCTAAATTTACCTTCAAACATATTCCTAAAAATCTTTCTTGCAAGAACATAAAAATAAATTCTAGTCAATCTATATTAGAAATCAAAATACTTATTGACAAGAAAAGTAAAATTAAATTAAAAAATGGCCTCTAAAGGACCATGAATCAATGAAAATGGAGATAAGACTGTCATGATTTGTAGGAAGCCAATCAGGATCATTAGAAACAACATCATGAATAGTCAAATGAGGTGTAGCATTATCATATAATGTAGGTGAAGAAGAGAACATTCTTGGGACTATATCATGAGCAAGCATGGGAGTCTCTCTCTCTATATATATACTAATGGCACAGGCTAACAAAATTACAATTTAAAGGAGATGATAAAAACATTGTAAAGCAATTCTAAATCATGATGGCATTGCTATTCATCATATTGAAGGGAAAACTATTGTTTAACATGATGCCTTCACTCTTGTAATCTTGAATTCAAGCTACTTTTCTTGTTGCAAGAGACTCTACAATAAGGGTCATCATAGCCATCTCTAGTGCTTAGAGGATAGGGAACTGAGGTACTGGCACACATGGGACAAGTTATGGCACAACCACCATTAATGTAGAGACTCACAAATAACAACAATAGATTGAATCTAAACATGGTAGTGATAAATACAACTCAATAAATGCTAATAAATAAATTTGATTTTGGGATCATAAGTACAAAATATCAAGGAAAGTAAGATAGGTTAATGGGGATGTTATTTTCTTATAATAGACAGGAGGAGGTCTCTCCAATAACTTAATAACTAGTAATATCTTATCATTCCATCAAGATAAACAACCAATTATTTCTTATAATAAGGAGAATGTGTAAGAAGAATTACCTAGAAGAAGAATTTTTCCTCCATCAATTGTCGCTATCTTTGCTATGCCTCTTCCTCTACTACCACAAACTAAAAAACCAAGAAACCAAAAAAAATAGAACCAACCAACAAACAAAACATATAAAAAAAGCACAAAACAAATCACAAATGAATAGCATCTAAAAGGATGTGATCTTAGCTAGTCCTTAAATATGCAATTGTTGCCTTTTCATATGCTCTATCACATTGCATAAATTTATCCATATAATGTCTTTAAATTCAAATAAGTATGATATCATACCTTGCAACTTCAATTTTGTTGTCGAATAAACCTAAGTACACATACCTGACACAACAACCCAACTAGAAGCTCTCAATAAGATAACACAACATACTATGATTGTTATAGTCAGAACAAATTATTGAGCTTTGTCTTTATATTTGTAAAATAATGACACCAAAAAAATATATATTAGATTTTTTCTTTAATATAATTCAATTTAACGATCAATTTCAACTACTAAAAATAGGGTAATGCTCATAATATTCAAATAGAGTGGTATTAAAAAGCTTTAATGACTTGCACATTCTCTTACTCTTACTGTGTTTACACTAAAACATATGCACTGGTTATGTGTAAAGCTGAAATTAGTCGTTAACAAACGAGTAATATGTTATGCTAACAATTAAAAAATACTACAATTTACTAACTGTAAGTTCCTAAGACCAAACAAATTACATTTAAATAAAAAGAGTTGGAGATACTTTTTCCCGGAAGTTGTCCGAGTCTAGCTTCCCATCTTCCATATTTGTTTTGATCCAAAGCTTTTCTGGCCATGCACAAACTCCTCATTTGAAAGACCATTCATCTATGGATCACAAGTAGCATGGATTCGGGGGATCCAATCTCATACACTACATGAAATACAAAATTTCAAATTGAAAAGGATGATCATTGTTGTTCAATTACCTACTTGATTGATGTCTTCCTCGTAGTCATCAATGCTAAGATTTATATTAGCATATGTGCCTTTGAATTTGATGGCTACTCCATCATATGCCCTACAAAAATGTTAAAACCTTTTTAATACCAAGGTAAACCTTAAATAGTCCACACCCTATCCAAACTTCCAAATAAGAAACAATATGCCCAATGTTTATGTTTGGACGATTACAAATACACTTGTTTTGGTTTCTGCATTTCAACTTTCTGCATGGGTAGTGTCAAATCCACCTACAGTAGACAGTAGAGGAAGGGTAGTTTAGAATTCTTCAGATATTGTCGAACTAGTCTAGGAGAAGGAAATTTTATATCTAGTAATGAACATAAACTTAAAGTGGCATAGATAGGACAAGAATGAGCTTTATCTTTTCAATTGAGGTGCTTGATCTACTTTATGAGAAACATAGATATAAATCAACTTACTAAGATAGACTTTTTTTCATCACAAAAAAAAAAGGTCTTGAAGGGACCTGAATTCCTTTACAAACCAAAAACAAAGCTGCAAAAAATGACAGCCTGCAGCCAGCCAAGAAACCAGCCCCCAAGCGAGACCCATCAAGATTTACATTTAGAGCTTCTCTTATGAGAGCGAAGAGTCATGTCGAAAGAAGGCCTAGAAAATTTTGCTTTCTTTCCCATCACAATAATCCAACCTTCTTCCACTTGTGTTGCCTTGTCCTGCCAAGCTAGCACACATTTTTTCCTGAAGATGAATGTCAACAGCCACAGTCTTAGTGATTTCAACATTATTCTTCTGTGTGGGCACAAACAATACAAGAGAGCCACCAAAAATGATAGTCCGAGCATTGTCACCCAAAGAGACAGGCTAAGACCCAATCTCACACCCTTTAGGTGTTTCAACAAGATGAGTTTGTACAAAATCAATAGCCCCACCATTTGAGACATCTGGAGGGGATGCCCCAAGACCCTGCGGTTTCGACGCAACATCAGAAAAAACTCCTATGTTGTTCAGTTTTCTTTTCTACCATATAATTTTGTAGAGAGGCACCACTCCACCATGTAGCCATCATTGTTTTCTTCTCAAGACCACATTGAGCAACAATATGACCTATTTTAAAACATCTTCTGCAACTGAGGGGAATCCCTTCATAGTCCAATCCCTATGAAACAAAAGGCATTCAATTCAAGGAAATGGTAGATCTAGTTGGGCATTCTGAAATTGAGAGAGAGTGTGTGCTAAGTACTAACCACATGTGGGATTCCCATCTTCAAGTGCACTTGCCACATCTGCTCTTCTTCATGATCACAGGTGGAAACGAGTCATTGGTTTTGGGGGATGCCCATTGCAAAGAAAACTTATGTCCCCTGCCAAAAAATGAAGTACTAAATATTAATCTCTCTCACTAGAAATTCCTAAATATCTGACTACCTATGTATAGTTACAAAACAAGCTTGAAGATGTTAATTTTGACCAACAAAATCAAACTACACAATACAATTTGAAGTTGTCCTTTTACAATAGCTCCTATAATTTTAACCATGGATATTCAACTAGAAATATTGAGGAGAAGAATTGGTGGCTTGTTGCATGTTTTTAAATAAATTAAATCAACAATAAATAAATGAAAATGTATATTTTAATTCGATACATTGATTTTGTGATGTAGCAAAGTTTTGTTGTGTGCACATCATACATTGATTCTTTTAGACTTGATGTATTTTAGTATTTATTTTATTTTATTTTATTTGTCTATACTGAAGAAAGAAGGTGAGTCAAATTATTCTTTTGTTGCCAAATCTTTTGATATTCTATTATTTAGTCAATTCACGTTTCTTCTTGGTCTATGTCAGCATATTTTAACCTTATCTTGTGAGAATCCTAAAATCACAATATGAAACTCCCTTGATAAATTCTCCATTTTGTATCAATGCTTTACACTAGTAATCTGATTCTAACCATTCATCATGACAAAGAAGAGCTCTTATAGTTTATTGATATCATTTTTTGTAGTCCTCTTTTTTAGTCTTTGCAAATGCTAAGGTTTTGACCGATATCTTGGAAGAAAACCCATCAAAGGAAGAAAGTATGCAGGTTTCTTTGATTTACACAAGAGCAATCTGCATGTCAACCTTACCAACTAGGGAGACCCCTAATAAAAATGGTATTTTTAACTCTCTAAGCATTACATTTGTCTTGACTCCTTTTACACTACAGAAATGTACCTGATCATCTCACATGTGTATGCAAGGCATCTAGCAGATATACTTCTTGGCTACAACTCTTTGGCCTCATACATGGTAAGTATATTTTTTGACATTTTAATTTATTGCAATCATGGATTTGTACCATGTACAATTTTATCATGTGGTTGTATTTATATGCAGAAAATGAGCTCCAATAGGCCTTACTTTGGTGCCATTATGGGCCATGTAGCCAATAGGATTTAAAATGCACAGTTTACCCTTGATGGGAAGAAATACCAATTTTATGTCAATGACGGGAATAATTCACTCCATGGTAAATCCCTGCCCTGCCCTACTTTGTCTAGTTATTTTCCTAATTAGACTAATGATGCTTCTAGACTTTGAAATTTATAGATTAAAATAGTCTTCAATTATCTTTAAAAGTTTGAGAGATTTGGTAGTTTTTTGCAATGTACTATAATAGAGCTCAGTAAATGCGGGAGGAAAAAGAGGCTTTGACAATGTGTTTTGGGATGTAGTGGAAAAGAAGGGTGGAACTAGAAACAAACCATCTATTAAGTTTTTTTATCACAGCTTTGATGGTGAAGAAGGGAAGAATGGAATGGCTGATTATTGAGGCCAAATTGGTCGATAGGAGTAGGAGCTCTCATTGTGTATCTACTTGTTTGGATGGTTGAAATGGGTGTTTAGTTTTACAATAAATATATAAGATTTGACAGAGAAAGGTGATGGGATCATTGTAATCCTCATCATTTAATTTATCAAACCAAGGCGGTGTCCATGGTTGTATGCAAGAGAGAAAGTAGAAAATTTGTTTGACAGTAAATTCTACTAGCAAAAATAAATTTTATTTGCATGAAAGTAAAGTTGCATGAAGGGAACTAATCTTTAATCTTATTTGCATGAAAGGAAATTTACATGAAAGGGAACTAATCTAAGGAACACTTGCATGAATTGAAAAGGCTAAAATAATTGATGCTTGCTGGAAATGAAAATATTGCTTGAATTCAAATTTACTGTAGAAAGTTGAAAATATATTATTGGAAATGAAACTAAAACTATCATATTTCCTCAAGCTGAAACAAGCCTTTCTAATCCCCTCCTTTTCTCCAATGATTACATTGTATTTATAAAATTTATATTCTATAACAATTCACTAAGAATGTGGATCCAAGATCCTATTTTTGAGGGGTCATTTACAAAACTTTAAGAAAATTGAAGTTGTCCTCCATCACACCACTTTTGTCTTAGTCATTTTATGACACGTACAACTATTTTTTTGCTACAAATCACACCAAATTCTCAAAAGGGTTTTTAGATAATCAAATCTAGTTTCTAGATCATTTTTAATTTTTGAATTTTGTTGAGAAACAAGTGATATATCATTATTTTACTGAGACTGTGTTTTTCACAATTTTTGAACGCCTAATTTTTATGAAGTCTTTAGTTCTCCATGTGAATGAAGGGATTTTTCTCCTTTTTGCTTGCCAAAATCATTGATCATTAGCATGAATAACATTCTCTAATAATGCAACAAAATTTGATTGATGTGGTAACTTGAGTTATCTTTGCTGGAAGAAGGAATTATGAAATGTAATAACTGTGAGAGATCTTTGAACTCAACATGAAACAAATATTCATCCCATTAATTTTGGAATGATTGATGCTCTGTGATTTTGCATGAATGTAGGAGCGTGTTGGGATTCTTCTCTATCTTCTCATTTCTTCTTCAAAGCCTTCTAAAGCTTTAAGGAGTTAACTACTTCAAGTGTCTGGAGCTCTCTGCTGCAAGTGTCTATAAGTTTCTTCTTCCCATGAGTTATTTAATAACTCATTTATCTACATTATATCATCTTAAACACTTCATGGAGACATATTAGAGGCAATTTGGATCACATTTAATTACTAAAAATAAATCAAACATTTACTTTATATTTTACTTTAAACAAGCTAAAGAACTTTCAATCATTACTCAAATCCACTTTAACACTAATACATTAGGAAGAAATAAATGATTTTCTTTGATAACATATGAGACAATTTATGGTCTCATCAAAAGGCTTCTAGGGAAGATCTGTGAATAATTTCAACTTTCAATATCATCCAAAAGCCTTTATATTGGTGTGACTGGTGGATGGTGGCTATAAATTGATTGTCTTTTTCAAAAAGCCTTTAAATCTAATTGGTTATGGGTTTCAGAAGCTTTAAAAACTCCTTTTATAAAATTTGTTTGATTCTTCTTAATTTATGTGCCTGCAACTTGTCAAAACCCATATGCCCATTGCTTATAAATAAGTTTTGGGTCTCCAATTTCAAATTGGTATTTTGTTTATTTTAAAGATTTTGTAGATTGTCACTACAATATTAGTCCCAGGGTAGATTTACCTTTTAAGCTAGGAATTACTTTAAATCTACTTATCAGTAAAGACAAGTTGGTTTCTAATATAAGCATTGTTTTAAATTTTCATATCAATAAAGATAAGTGGGTTTCTGATGTGAGCATTATTTTGGAATTACTTATGAGTAAAGGAAAGTGGACTTTCTAATGTGGCCATTGTTATAAATTTACTCAACATTACGAACAAGTGGGTTTCTAATATGGCAATTATTTTTGTCACTGCACCAGGATATCCTAGTGATCTAGATGTATATTCTACATATAGTATAAGGCGTAATATGGAGTTGAGACTAGATATGGAAGAAATACCAAGGAACAAGGCCACTCCTGTAAACCTAGTCAATCATGCTTACTAGAACCTTGCAGGACAAGACAGTGGAAGGCACATAC
Organism: Sequoia sempervirens; assembly: GCA_007258455.2. Lineage (NCBI taxonomy): Eukaryota > Viridiplantae > Streptophyta > Pinopsida > Cupressales > Cupressaceae > Sequoia > Sequoia sempervirens. The sequence continues at coordinate 37,200 of VDFB02274820.1, forward strand.
TTAATCGAATGAATAATAATATAACAAATCACAGATGAATAGGATTTAAGGATGTATTACTAAATATGGATATTTTGTGAGCATGAAGAATGGCGTAGAAATTGTTACCTTGACCATACTGCAAACCCTACATCAAGGAATTTTCCATTGATTTTTTGTTGCAAGCAGAACATGGGTTCTCTGAAGTTGCCTACAAAGGAATATTGCAAAAGGATTTACCTCCAGGCAGAACAAAATAGTTTCAATTTTTAAACAGGCACTCCTAAAATCAAATTGATGAAATAAAACAACATAAGTGAATTTAGAAAAACAAAACCCATGATTTTTTTATTTCTTTTTTTATATAGGTTCTATTGTTCTACAGATGCTACTACCAACCTAATAATCAGTAATTCCTTTTAATTTCATCAACATAAACAACCTATTATTTCTTATAATAAAGAGAATGTGTAAGAACATTTACCTCAAAGAAGAATTTTACTTCCATTAGTTTGTCGCTTCCTTTGCTCTGCCTCTTCTGCTACAACAATAGAAAAAACCAAAAAAAAAAAAAAGATAAACCAAAAAAAAAAGATAAAACTAGGAAAAACATAACAAACCAACAAACAAAACAAATAAGAAAAACATAGAACAATCTAGAAAAACAAAACAAATTAGAGATGAATAACATAGGCAGAAAGACCAGCGTGCATAGTGTACAAAACCCTTTCAGAAAAATGAAAAAATTGAAAGAAAATAAAACAAAACTACAAGGACAAAAAGAATAAGAAAACATAAGAAAGCATTGATAAAAAAAGAAAAACATTCACAAAAAAAAACACTATGTAAATGAAGTTCCAATTTGAAGATCCCACTTTCACTTTGCAAATATAATTCATTACCTACTCATCTTTGACATTTCATTTTGAAGATACAATCATGCATATGTTTGTCTCTCACCTAAGCAACTTCCACGCCCATGATATTTGTCTAGCTGCCTTGGTACAAAAATTGTATAGCAAGAAAGTAAAGATAATTACTGCTCTTGTCTATTTTCATTGTCTATTTTGAAGATACAGTCATGCATATGTTTGTATCTCACCTAAGCAACTTCCACGCCCATGATATTTGTCTAGCTGCCTTGGTACAAAAATTATATAGCAAGAAAGTAAAGATAATTACTGCTCTTGTCTATTTTCATTGTCTATTTTGAAGATACAGTCATGCATATGTTTGTATCTCACCTAAGCAACTTCCACGCCCATGATATTTGTCTAGCTACCTTGGTACAAAAATTGTATAGCAAGAAAGTAAAGATAATTACTGCTCTTTTCTATTTTCATTGCCATGTTCTTCCTTGGATATTCACATGGTGTACTATGAATAACATAAGAAAAAAGATTCTTGTCAAATGCTTTATTTCCCTTTAAATAATTAAAATCCTTTCAAATTCATCTTTAGTTGGGATAGGTTTTTGTCCAAACAAAGTTGGAGTAAATATGAAACATTATTTGGTTTCGTGTGGCAAAAGAGTTGTTTAAACCAACAATGAAAAAATGATGAAAATTCAAAATAATGATTTAATGCCCATTACTCACCATTTGTATTTGATATCCACAAGGCCCATATTGATAAGCTAAGAAGATTTTGTAGGTTGCACCAACCTTGAGAAGTTGCGAGCAGACAACAAAATTTGCATGATTTCTTTGGGTGAAATATGAGACCACAACTTTCACCCCTAATTTGCAACAAATCATCATGTTTGTGCATCTAATCTACACAAGATAATAGTCTAAACCTCCTTACTCTGAATCCCTAGATACAAGTAAAAGGAAAAAAAATGGTGCGTGATTGGTTCATCCCTAATAGCACACACCACATCCAACTCCTTCCCTATATATTTTGGTGCTCACTGTGGCCAAATTTTCACGATTCCACAAGCTCTTGATGCAATTGACAGCAAAACTTTCTCTCAAAATCCAAGAATAAACTACTATGCCATGAAAAAATATTTAAGCAATTGTGAGATTTGTACATACCGTTGAGAGTATGGGAGGAAGAGTAATATGATACTTTTGATTTGTGAAAACACTGATCACAATAGAAGACTGTGAGGAAGATGAGCATTAATATCCATCCTACATAGCACAGAGTTTACAAGTCCATTATCAATGTTTGAATTTTAAACCTGCACTAAAATGAAATTGATGAAATAAAACAACTATAGTGAATTTAGATAAATAGAACATAGGATTAAACCAACAAATAAGTTTTGTTTTTTTTATTTTTATATAGGTTCTATTGTTCTATGTGTGCTGCTCTTAGACATCATTATATCAACTAGATCGACACCATAGCTACCTATTTTTTTCGTTTCAATAGTCTTTTCCCTGGCATCTATAACTTGTCTTACAAGTCCTATTTCTTTCTCCACATTCTAAAATTAGCTATTCTTTGTAGTAGGCAAAAACCTGATAAGAGGAGTCACTTTTAGACATTACGTACCCATGTAAGAAACCAAAAGAAGTTATATATTATGTTCCAATGCATTTATCTTAGTCTACAAATGGCTTAAACAATATATTCTAAGCTTTGACTTATTTAGGTGGCTTATCTAAAATTACACTAGCTTCTCCAATAGAACTCACCTATTAGTATAATTTGAGATGAGCCATCTAAACAAATCACCATTTCAAAAAAACATAATAAATAAAAAAACAAAATGTTGATTGCATTCTTTGATAATTTAAGATTGACAAATCGTATTTCACAAAACTCAAGTTTGTCACTTGAAACCTGGAATATAAATAGTGTGAAATAATTCAGATGTAAGAATCATTTGTTTAGCTTGCATATCAAATATATGTTGTCCCTCTGTAAAACTGCTACCAAATGTTGTGTGGGCTATAATATCTATTGTGAGATCACTCCTTCAACACTTCAAGTTTAGATGCACCTGACAATACCAATTTACTCCATTCATCCAACATATTGACACCGCTTTTCATAATTATTGGAATCAAACCCTATAATTACAAAAATGGAATAATAAAATTATATAAACTTTTAGTATGATCGAACATATCTCATATCAAAATAGAGAAGTATTTATAAAATAATTTGCATAGTTTCTAAGAGATTAGGGTTTATATTATTGCAGTCATAGTTTCTAGATGATAAAAGTAACTTGTATAGATTGGAACAAGAATATCGGTATACAAAAAGCACCAATCAAGACATCTCAATAGTATCTCAATTCAAGAGAACCAAGTTTACTCTCCATTGGCCTGTAAATTAAACAAAATTAATTCATAATTATTTTTTTCTACTTGCAATAATTCTTTGAAGGTCATTATTGATAAAAAAAAATTAGTCCCACGATCTCCCTAAAAACATACTCAAGTTAATTTTTTAATATAAGGATATTCATATAATTAATTATATATTCAAATTATTACTCAAGTTAATTATTGATAAAAAAAAAATTAGTCCCACAATCTCCCTATACTCAAGTTAATTTTTTAATATAAGGATATTCATATAATTAATTATATATTCAAATTAAACAGTAATATTTTAATCATATTTTTTTGTAATGGAAATAGTTGAATTAAATCTTATTAAAGTCGTAGTCGAAGTGTCGGATCCAAACATGACTCCAAAACTACAACCCTTTGACTATTTTAATAATCTAAAAAATTAATATTAATTATATAATAAAAAACCTCAGAAATAAATACATTTCTCTCTCAAAAGTTTCAATTTATATATTATATCATTTTAGTCCTAATTTCTCTCTAATAAAATATCCTTTGCATGCTAAATATATCAAAAGCATCATATCAAATATTTGTATGAGCAACCTAAAGATCTGCACAAAAAATCCATGATAAAAAACAGTGGGACATTAAAAATCATTTTAATGTTGATAATGCATGCTCCATTTGAAACCATACATGTATGAGTATATTTGATGGATCATTCTTCTCTATTCTGCTACTATGACAGAGCAAAAAAGGACCATTTTATTTACGTATTCTAACAAAGTAAATGGACATTATAATTAGTGTATTAAAAAAAAAAAAAAAAGTAGCCATAATTACTAAATTCATTAAAAGTGTTTGAAAATTTCCTAAATAAAATGTAGGTTAGTTAATCATATTGAGTTCAATATTGAGATGAAAAGCTGAATTCCAACTCTCTGTTCCATACAGTGATACAACACTATGATGCAGGACAACTCCCATGTGATTTAAGTATTATGTTTACACAATGACAAATATGACAAATGAAACATTAAATAATCCCTAACTTATAATGTCCTCATTTGAATACATATATTAGGGATTTCTTGGAAAAAATTAAGGTAGATATATCAAAGTTAAATCCACTTAACCTAGCCTTAGTGGATTTCATGATGTGGGAACATGTTGTTTAGTTACAATTACTCTTCCTATCATAATCAGACCATGCATATTAAACAATGTGTCCCATGTGATGACCAAAACATGATGTTACAAAGGTCTTTTAGGGTTTGTAACACCCCTCCGATTTGTTATGTTTTTTTGATAGCTCAAATACTTTGTTAGACTATGTTTTATGTTATGGTTATTCTATCGCTGACAGTGGAGCGATGATAGACTTTATTGATGTGATGAAACATTATATGCATGATGATTTTTGTTAATATGTTTTATGTTTGCATAGATGCTTAGTTGTGATGACATTGATATATTTACTTATTATAGTTTAATTGATATATTATCTCATCAGTTGATGTGACATTGTATTGGTGAAGAGAACAATATTGCATCACTTGCTTGCAAGTGCCCTAAGATTTCCACAATTCTCTCTTCACGGTGTGTATGCATTACTATATATACATGTGCGACATTTGCTTGTTTGCAGGATTGCAGGTACAAGACATTAGCTTCACTTGGTTTCACAGGTCTGAGCGTGTCCACTATTCAATAGTAATATTGGGAGATAGTAACGGACTACCTAGTTATACCTTTACCCTAGTATAGTGTGTCAGTTTGTGCTTTGGTCTTAGTCTTATCATTGTTGTTATGGGTATTTTATTATTGTGCAATTTTAATTTGGTAGATTAAATGTGTATTGATTTATATATTTAATTAATTGAATTATTGTTGTGAAGGTTTTAGAATTAATTAATTAATTTAATTTGGTTATGTTGTTGAGTAATTTTATTATTAAAATAAATGGTAATTAAATAAATAAGAATATTTAAATTGGTTGCAATTAGTAAATTGTTTTATTTTATTTAAATGCATGTGAATGGAAAATATCTGAGTTGTTGAGAGAAAAGATATTTTGTTTGAGATAACTATGAGTTAGGAATTTGTTATTTGGTTGTTGAAAATTCATTCACAGAGGAGATTTTTGGGGAAAGGTAAAGAAAGTTTTTTCACGGAAAAGTTTTGTATGGGTTGTGGAAAATTGGTGAGAAAATTGTGGATCTCTATGAGGAAATTGTTTTAGAATTATTTTGCTGTAGAATTCTTCGTTGTATTTTTGGATGTGTCTTCTAGAAGGAGACAATTGCATTGAAGAAAGTTTTGGCTACATTGGAAATTGAAATTATAGAGAAGCTCGACAACATTTTATTGAGGCAACATCCTTCTGTAACAGGTTCTTTACTTTTTTTTGTGAATTTTGTATTGAAAAGTTATTTTATGACTATAATGCAAATTGGAAATGTTTTAGGAAATAATTTTTCAATACTGTAGAAGTCCTTGTTTATTTCTTTTAAAAGATTGCCGTGAAAATGAAACCTCTTTAGAAAATAATTAAAAATCCTCTATGTAATTTGTTCATTCAAAATAGATTTATACAGAAGGAAATTATAGTGGAATTATTGAACCTCTGTTGAATTTAAATCAAAAACTTAGAAACCTCTTCCTGTGAAAACATAATTTATTCTTTTGTAGAAAATGGTAAATTGCCGTTAAATATTTAGATCCTTGTAAGGAATGAATTATTCTGTACAAAATGGTAAATTACCGTTAAAGATTTAGATCCTTATAAGGAATGATTTTTAACACAAAGAAAAGTAATTAAGGAATTAGAAAAACCTCTGTAGGATTGAAAATAAAATCTTCACATAAATTTAGGAAAACTGAAATAATTAGAAACCTTTGGTAATTTGAAAATAAAAACAGCAAGAGAGTGCGTCACTAAATTAATCATAACTCAAAATTTATGAACTAGGTAGAGCTAAATTTTTTATATGTTTTAGACAACTTGATTGCTTACGTTCATTAAAAATTTCAGAGAAACCTAGATCCGAAAACAAAAGTTATTAAAGTCGCAATATACTAGTTTTATAATGAGGATTGTTTGAAAATTGTAAATTGTAAATTTATATATTTATTTATTTGTTTAAAAATATATATTAGAAAAATTGGATATAGTTTTAGAATATTTAAATATAAATATATTTAAATGTATTTTTAAATATATGCATGCACATGCACAATTAGATATTTTAAAATGAATATTGAAAAAAAAAAATTAGATTATGTAATTAGAAAAAATATATATATATATAAAAGGGATATTTATTTAAATGAATATTATATTGTTAATTAATGCATGCAATGCACAAGTAGGTGTTTTATAATAAATTGATTTTTATTAAAAAAATTAAATATTTAATTAAGAAAATTGAGTTAAGTATTAAGAGTAGTTGATATTTGGAAGTGGAATATTTAATTGTTTCGTTGTTAGTTTATTAAATTGTATTAGTATTTTGAATAATGTATTTTAATATGCAAGAATTGATTGTAATGGATTTAGGAAATCCGAATGATAGTATTTGTTATTTTCTTGAATTATATTTAAAAGCACGTGTTTCTGTAATTGTGTACTGGGGGGAAGTATATGTTATTATGTGAATCTAAGTCTTCCAGAGTTGTAATTGTGAGAGGGTTGTTGTAACTTTAGTTCACCCTTTGAGTTTCTTGGGTAGTGCACGTATTGGGTTTTTGTATTGGACATCCGTCGAGATGTGTTACCTTTTGAGGTGTATTAGTTATTGTTATGAGTTCTTAGTGCACTTTCTACCCTTGGCAGGTAGTTTGAGTTATGTGTTGTCGATAGGGGAGTGGCTTTCAACGAGAGCCAAGACATAAAGTGGTCCCAAGACAACTCGTGTGGAAGTCAATATAATCAAATGGGAATTGAATAATTTATTAGCTTAACACATATAACAAGATATTTAGCCTTGCTCATTGGCTCAAGGGCTTGTATGAGACTTGAGATGAGTCGAGAAGGCCTGGAATGGCTAGATCATTATCTTGTCTTCTCGAAAGATAATCGATCCCGCACTGGTGTGCATGTGGGGCCGGAATCGTGAGAGGTTACCAGGATAACCCTAGAGGGGGGCCAGGACCTAAGAAGATCTCATTTGGATAACCCATGCAACCTTTGTGATGACACTCCTCCTATGTCAACAATCAGTTTAATGTATTGTGTTGGTAATTGATTTTGTGAATCTAGAAGCAATGTGAACCTAGTTCTTGTTTATCTATTATGTGATGTATTGTTGTATATTGACTGTGTCTAGAGGTAATAGGTTGTCTTGGTTTCCTGTTACTATCTCCTAGCACGGGGGTTGGGCCTACGGGTACCAGATGGTTGGGTGGCGTGCATCTTACACTGTTGAGTTTCTCTTCTTGTTCGTGATGGCGGGATCTTCTTGTTCGAGGAGCTCGTGTGGTCATCTGAAGTTGTTCTTCTCCTTCTTCATTGTAATTGTGGATCTATATGTATAATTGTAATACCTCATTTTTATCAAGGTGAACCTTTGTGATGTAATTGTAAAAATATTATGATCTATTTATTATTGGATTTAATGGTGTTGTATCTATGGAAATATATTTAATACATTTCTATGTGTTAGATTTATCTTGAAATGGTTTAATGCTTTGTTGTAAGTTGAATCTTGAGTTTAATATTCATATGCTATGGTTGGTTAAATTTTATAAGTAATAATGTTTGCATGTAGACGTGTTGCGTAGCCTAGAGGATGTATGTGGTTAGAGTAGGATATTTTGCTCATCTTGTTTTAACTTTAAAGAAAAAAAAAGTTGGGTATCCACAGTATTGCATCGTCCTCTAGGTTGTGGGACGGGGTTTTACAGGGTTTGCATCATTGTATATAATGAGGTCCTATCATATGTGAGGATTAGATGTGTTATTCACCTAGAAAATCCTGATTCATGTAAATTTTTATTTAACTTTGTAGATAATATTAAACAATATATGATCTTCAAACATTATGGAGTAGACAAAATAGGATGCCCATGTGAGGCTAGAGACATTATTTGTTTATTATTTATTATTTAATATAGTTCAAATATTGTGTAAGAGGACATTTAATATGGAGGTTACATTACAATTGTCAAATGGGAGTTATCTAGAGCATCTCCCTAACTTGGTGGTTATGCTAAAGTCATCAAATTCCCTCACATGGACTACCTAGATTTGGGAAAGTGGTCAATTTGACTATCATGACAAAATATATGACATCTAAGAGAGGTATAATATGTGTAGTATGTATAAGAGGAGGGTGGGTGCATGAAGTTGGGTACCAATTTTCTGGCCACTTTTGAAAAAAAAATTTAAAAAGTGCTCGCGTTATAATGCGAGCATGTTATAATGCGCTCACATTATTTAGCGTTAAAAATAAATAAAAAAGTGAAAATGCTTTCCTTGGAATACCAACCCAAAGTCTTGGAGGGCATTCCCAATAAGGTCAGAGATGTGTTTTTGCAAATTCTACAATTTTTCACATAATCAGGTACGTTCTCATCATCAAGATTGCATCTAGTTCAATATCCACAAAATTGAAAACATGGGTAATGTTAGGTTCTCTCTTAGTTATCCAATGATGTAATTTTTTTCACTTCTTAACAATGCTAAGCCTTTCATTTATAATTTTTTTTTGTTTTTTATATCTATTTTTTGTCAAAAAGCAGTGTTTGGTGTTTTTATTGTTATAAATTAACTGTTCATCAAAATTTCAAGTAAATTACATTTTTAGAAACTAGACTCCATTCTAAAAAAAATTTTAAAAAAAGAAAAAAAATCAATTATTTGCCAAAATTTGTAGGGGGAGCACGGCCAAAATTCTGCTTTGCAAGAAGTTCCCACTTAGAAAATTATTAAAAAATCAAATATTCATTAAAAAATTATCAGAAAAATTGTGCATCAACTAGACGTTGTTAGCTAACTTTTAACCATAGTGATTTTAAAATACTACAAAAAATTTCACCCTGCTCAAGTCGTACAAGAGTTGCTATATTATGTTTTTCTAACAAAAACAACACCAATTTGTGTACATCCCTCTTTTGAACCACTTAATCTCAACTATCTTCAAAATAAATTAGTAGTTTAGAAAGTAGACTCGAAGCACTTTGATCCTTGTTTTTGTTCCATCTCAAAATTTTGATTGTAACTATCCTCAATTTCACATCCAAGGTCAGCATTTCTTAATTTCAGAAGAAAAAAAGTGGCCACTTAAGCCCCCTTTTTGGGAACCATCTTGGTGCACTTACCCTGGATTTACTTACTATTCCAATTTGCTCATGACTATGGGGGAAATGAATTTTAATATAGTTCATGGTTTTGACTTGTACTTTTAGATGTCACTTAGTGGTTTCTAATTTTCAACTTTTTAATTACTCTTCTAGGTTGTCAACAATTTTTAAAAAGGATCTAATTAATTATATTCGTGTACACTCTTCTATGATTAATACATGCTTGGGTCTCTTTGATACTAGTGTTACTTTGTGAAAGGGTTTTCCCACATATATTTGGTATTGATATGGTTTACGTGTTTTATATTTATTTTTTATTAGTACATTAATCTTGTTGACTTAATCACTTTCTTAATTAGATTCAATATTTGGTATTAAAACTATGAGTTAATTTTAGAAGCTTGGAATACCTTTCTTTTAATGTTGTGGTTTTTTTGGTTGCACTAGGGGTACTCTTTTTAGTGATTTGTAAATATGAGTCATCATGGACACAACACAAAACACTTTTATTTTTTGAAATGGTTTACACCACTACCTTAATATTGACATATCTAAAGACTACAAATGTTGTTCCACTAATCACTTTCCATCCTTAATAACCAAGAATAGATAAAATTATTATTATGGATTTATTTTTATTTTCAAGTTTCAAATTACAACTCAACTCGATAGTAAAAAATTTTCAAAGATCTTCATAAGAAATCTCACACTGTCTTTTTTTGTGGTCTAAAAATATGATGATGATTGTTTGCATATGTAAGATATATAGGCCTTAGGCATGATAATGTCATAATATAGAACTAATCATCATTGTACTAATTTGGTTTCTTGATATTGCATTTAATAAACCATTGTTCTATTGAGACAAGAAAAATTCCAAATTTGTTATGAGGGGTTAACTACTAATTTTTCTTCAACTCTATTAGAACAAGAAGTGTATGTTAAACTCTATATAAATGTCATTTGGTGTATACAACTTCCCAGGATACTAGTTCTACATAATAATGAGAATCCACCACCATCAAATATAATAATGACAAAATAATTATTCTACCACCCATTTACATACAATGATATCATATTTTATTACTCTTGCCACAAACACAAGGAATGAAAACCTCATTAATGAGAGTTTCAACCCTCATTAATCTAGGTTTGAATTATCATATCTACAATCCTTTTTGGAAGAATTGGAAACATACATATGATCACCTTCCTTAGATAAAATTATCAATTTAAGTCAAAAAATGAATATTAGATGATCATCATTAAGGAAGGGAAATATAATCTTATTTATTTACTATTTTAAAAAAAAATGTATCTAAGTCCTTATGTTTACAACCAAATTTCAACCCTAATACTCAATTATCCTTATGATCTACTATAAAATCTTTAATAAAATTAGGTTAAACGAATTTGATTCATGAAGCTTTTATAAATTGAATTACTATGTGCACCTCTTTAATGTTAACTAATAATTCATATACCCTTATTTTAGAATTAACATAATATTATTGCAGTTTAGGCAGAACACTAAAATCATATTACAATTACTAACATTGATTATAATTTTCAAATGGATGTATACAATAAATTTAAGGGTCTATATATACAAAAAAATTCTTGCAACCCTTTGCATCTACACCAGACACATGGTAGCTCTATTTGTATGCATATATGCCTAAAAAAAAACTAAATAATTATCCTCACCTTAATTCTTGACATGTGGCACTCCCTTTCCCTAATCTAACACATGTTTCAATCTTCTAACTAACCTTAATTTCTTGTTACTTGCTTTGTCTCCTTGTTTTGTCTTACAATAATCTCAAAGAATTTTTTGGGGGAGGCACTGCAAGTATGGAGGCTTCCATGAAGCATCACAAATTTCTACTCACATATAGAAGGGAAAATCCCTAATGTGTGCATGTGTGACATCTCAACAAGCACACCACCTAGAAGGTGGGGAGAGAGAGAGAAACAAGGATTAGTGTGGTGAAGACTAGTTCACACACTCTAATACAAAGGATGACCTAGAAGAGGTAAATGCCACATGGATTTAATGATGTCTTATGAGAAAATGTGATGTCACTCTAATACAAAAATTACAATAATGTTTAACTCTAACCATTAATAACTTAGGAAATAAGATTAATCTTGTTTTTTTTCCCTCCCAACAAGTACTTTCAATTATAATTTATTCAATAAATCTAATATGGAATAAATAATTGTGAAATTTAATGTCTGCGTGATGGTTGGAAGATCATTGATCCCACTTATTATAACACAATTTGGGGTCTTTTGGTATGTGGTAATGATGTAACCAATAAGCATAGAGTTCATATTCTATGTAAGAATTAGTTTAGTTATGTGATGCTTACTTCCTATTTGTGACTAGTAATATTGTCAAAAGATATTGTAAATGTATGATATATGATCAAGTTGTGATTGATTTGAATGATATTTTTAGTTGTTTGACTTCAAGGATGAATTATTTAATTTCTTATGTTAATTGATCCTGTATAATAATGTTGTTTATTAGAATGATCCATTGTGGATATTTTCTCACATATTTAATCTTATTAACGAGCCAACATCAGTGCATGCATTTGACTTATGTTTAGATATAAGGACTATGATAGGTACATCATCAACAATTCCTAACAACATTCTCAATAATCAAGTTGTATAGGTATGCTAGGTGTATGCATAAAGTTTTCAACTCTTGTAATGCTACTCTATTAGTATCATTTTTGATTCTTTGATTTTGTGTCAAGAAATTCTTATCATGTCTGAGGATTTCTAGTTATTCAATCTTTACAATTAATTACTTACCATTTTTTTGTAGTTGTTATACTACTCTTATTGATTGCTTTATCTTTTCTATACACATGACATCATATTTGTACCATCATAACATGAAATAATAAAGAACCATACTCACACATACACACATGATATATAAGAAATATAATTGTATAATCTACATAGGTGGCCTAGGAGAAATATAATGTTTATTATGTGAACTACGGATGATTGTGATTGAGTTTGATCCAAGCTTAGACTTGAGGGAATCAAGAGGGTGAAATAAAGCTTTGTATGGAGGAGGTAAGTACTCTTCTACTATGTTGTTACATTATTGTAAAGGAATATGTATTAAGAGTAGGAATTGAGTACTAATTTTCATTTGGTTATAATCCACTATAGAATGTTACAAATTGTCTTCTAGTACCATGTATGTACATAGTCAAGCCAAGGTAATTATATTGTTAAATGAAGGTATCATTCACCACTATGTTCCAATCCTTATGTTACAAATATTAATAGTGATTTGGCTTGACATATAGTTTTATTGAGTAGTTGAACATATATGTGTAGTCAACTCATTGTATAATAAATATTGGATGGTTTGAGTTGGATAAATTTTTAGTTGGTAGCATGACTTAAGCTTAGATTTGTCCTACCATTGGCATGTTTGCATTATCAATTCATCCTTTACCTTATACATCTAGGAAAGTGGTGAAGCCATGCATTAACTATCATGGCTATATTTCTCTTGTAATGATGGTTAAGAAATTCATTCACAACTTGGTAGTTTGGGTGGATAAGTGCATCTTAAGATCATTCAACAATATCATTGTTTCTAGTTAAGTTTTAAATCGTTGAACTACCTAGCAATGAACCTTGAATTTAGTTTCTCTAATATGATGATTTAAGGAAAACTTGTATTTGAAACTAGAACTATCAAGGCATTAAATTTTCTTCTTCTATTCCTCCTTTGACCACTTTTAATTTACATCACTACTACACCACCTAACCTTTCAACACCAATTGGCTAACATTATAAGAGAGTCAATAGATATGAAAATCCATGTAATTTTTTAGTGTAACTCTCCCATAGAGGATCTAAAATGTGGCTTATTAAATCCATGTACATTATATAAACTATTTATTATTGTTTACCAATAGTATTTGTAATTTGTATTATGGTAGAAGAAAATTCATTAATGACATATGTTATTTCAATATAAGATAATTACATTATACTTATGATGAAATAAATTAATTATAAATTTAATGCAACATGTTTATATTATAATTAATAGGTTTCTTTTGTCTATCTAGTGCTTTTATTCATCATTTTCAACACAACATTTGGATTAAATAGGCAGATTTATCAATAAAGATTAGGGGTTCCTCCTTGAAGTTAGTACATATTAGTTTAGAAGATCCAAAGTACTTGTACATGTATAAAACCATTTTTTCCTATCAGTATCAATATATGTATGTGTATCCTAGCTTCTCTTTGCATTTTTACTATTTTTTTTTATTTCAATAAATTATTCCAAAATAGGGTTGAAAATAGATCAATACATTTTGCAAACCATATAGTTAGAAATCCTCTGGTAGGCATGTATAAAAATTGTTTTCTCTGCTCATTTACATTGTGTTCAAAATCCCATACTTCTTAAAATTTAGAATTACAAACAATTGCGATAATCTTAGCAATCAATGAACTTTGGCGTGCACATTACATAATGAGGTATTGAATGTATTCTTTTAATACTCTCAATCCTTCTTTAAATTGCAACATTTTTATCCCGATTTGGAATTCTTTGCTTCAACAGTTAAAAATTATGTTAAAAGTAAACACAATTTTCTCTTCATTTGACATTCTCTCTTGCAAGTACATTATCATTAATTTTGAAGCTAATATAGTTGTGTACATTATCTAATATATTTGTGTCAACGTAAATACAAATTTCTCTTCATTTGACATTCTTTAATTTTGTTGATGTTTATGGGACATTTGTGTGTGTTTCGACCATAGTTTATGATTTATATACATCTTATCAAACTAATTTAGTAATTTCATCTATGGTGGGAAGATCCCTCATAATTTAACCATTATGGTCTATTATATGCATTAACCAAATTATTGAAAAATCAATTGTGAATTAAACCTAGATGATATGCATTATTGTTGGCCAACCAAGTATGAGTTGGTTCAAGAACAAGTAATCCAACTACAAAGCCTCTAATCTCATTATGTAGGCAAGGTCATGTTGGATGAGCCCTTGAGGCATAGGTGTGGTACCTTAGATCCTTTCCATTTTAATACTTGAAAATTATTATGATTATTCCTATTGATGAAGGGAATATGGTGAAATTTAGTCTTATAGATATTTTATAGCTAAATGTTATTGGATCTAGTGAATTGCTACTAATTTTGTGTGGGGTAATGTGTATAAAATGTTGGTAAGAGATGGGAATGGATTATAGAATTGCAGAAAGAATAATACTTGTAGAAGAACTCAATGCAATGAAATGTTGATACATTTATTTATGATAAATATAAATATATGTGAAGATTATTGTAATCCATATGTTGTAATGATTTCAAGTTAGATAAATATTTTTATTGATTCTATCAATCTCATGCGTTAAATTTAATTTGCATGATATGTGTCATGATTATGTTTCACTTATAAAATGTGTCAATGAAATTAATCAATATATCTTGATATTATAATTTCATGTTTCCCTTTGAAATCCAGCCTCGATTGTGAAAACAATTATTTATCTAACCAAGCTTTATAATTAAAGGGTCAATGTTGCTATGTTTTCTCATGAAGTGTGTGCAATGGAAATAATATTTTATGAGTTGGTTAAGTGAATATGGTAAAAATTTGGATTTCATGTCATGTCCTTACTTTAATTTTTAGTTGAGTGTTTTAGGCATTACAATGGTAGGCTCTAGTACTATTTATATTTTAAAGGTCACACAACTATGCAAAACATGGGTGAAACAATGACAGAGGCTAACGACTGAATGAATATGAATTTTGATATGTATAAAACAAACATCAATTATATAGTGTTTTTCTCTATTCTAAATGCAAAGAACTTTTTTATTTATAAGATTGAATTTGATGGCACAAGAGAAGAGCATACTAGTGATCTTGCATACTCTCTAAGGCTTATTATGCTACTACTCTATGCCCTTGATTTATGCACAAATGCATATGAGAGTAGATTATTTATAGCCTTATAATGACCTGAAGGTACTATTACACCCAATATTATTTGTATTGGCTATGCTTCCAACACTAGATCAATGTGAAAGTTCTCCTCACAATGGGGTTGCATCCTTAGAAAGGTCTAAGGAAAAACATCTAAAAACTCCTTGAAAATAGGATGGTCATCCAAAGATATCTCTATCAAGCCCTCTAACCTATCACTATTGTTTATGATGAACATCTAACATTCCTTCCACATGATCCACTTTAACTACATAGTAAATATCATGCGAAAAAAATGTTCGTCTTTGTACTCTTGATATCACTACCATCATGCCATGGTCATCAAAACATTGAATCACCTTATGGTGACTATCAACCTTAGCATGATTTGCATCAATCCAATCCATACCTAAAACTATTTCATAAGATACCAAAGGTGGAATCTCAATATATATTGATGTGATGATATCCTCAAATACCAACTAACAATCTCTAGCTAGTAAATCCAAGGACACCTTGGATTTTGAGGCTAGCTCAACCTCCCACATATCACCCTATCTAGATGCCACTAGCCTATAATGCTCCATTATAGATAGGATTTAAAAGGATAAAATTCCCTAGAATCAAATAAAACACCAACTCATATATCATTGATCATACTTTATGCCACAATGATTGAGGCCTGGTGATCAATTTGGTAGTTTTGGACCATGACAAATACTTTATGAGCCTTTTTGACATCTCTAATTGTTTGCTCTAATGCTCTAGGATGATGCCCACATATTCTAAAACCATGTGGGTACTCTCTAGATAACCATAAAATACTAATAAGTCTAGGAAGGTTAGATGTGTTGACCCTATGGTCTTGTATCCGTACAAGACCCTCATACTGCCATAGTCTAATGAGAGTGCCCTATGGTTCATATTGTGGTATAGACCTATGTTCCTATATGTATGATATCATTAGTCCTATTTTCATAGCAATGCACATCCCAATATTATTTGTTTCAAATCATCTTTTATCCTTTATGACATTTTTTTTATTTATCCTTTATCTTTTCAAGAGACCTCTTGGGACTATATTTCACCTAAAAACATTCTTGAGGGGGCATCAATTCCAACATCATTCATAAGTGACCAAGGAAAATTACTTCTAGATCTTCACCTCATCTCATCCTTATTTTTATTCTTCTTTGACACAACACCACTTTTGAGGCATTGCATCAAAGAGGGGAAAAATGTAGACACCTAAATATTTCCCTAATGTACCTAGTCTTGATCAGCAAAATATATCACCTATTCTAGTCCCCTTTACCTAAATTATATCACTTAATTAAATAATCCATTTTTCCATCTCATCTCACAAAAAATATATGAATTTAATTCCTATTTCCACCTATTATCCATCTCACACATGGCTAAAATAATTAAATATATATTATTTAATTAAGCTTATATTCCCTCAATTGTACTCCAAGAATAAAGGGAACCTAACAACACTTCTTATGGTATCATTATTCTCTCCACCCATTCAAGAATATATCCCCACTAGATACACATGTCCCTTATTTCCCTCATGCTCACAACTACTTACTAACATTAGTAAGTTCATCTTAGCCATTCATATTCTAACAAACTCCATCTCCACCCTCCATCCTCTCTTTGATCCTAAGGAAATCCTCTCAACCATCCTTCATTTTTTATCTCACAATTGGATCTTGACCATCCATTCCCCCTTCCAAAATTCTATTAATTCATGCACTCTTTCCTTCATTTCCTATATTCATCACTTATGTTAGGTACATGTTATCAAAACATGTATCTTCAAGATAAGGAGTATCCACATTCCAACTAATCAAGGATAAAATCAAAATATAATGGAGTTTATGGTAAACTTCGGGTTTATTTCTTAAGTTATTATGTTGTTTTTAACTTCATTGTGAGCTCTATCTAAAGGTTTTGTTTGGTTTGAAGTAGAAACTTGCATGGTTGTTTGTTTATGTTTTACATTTCAAATCTTAGGAATTACATTTTCACGACTCCATTGGGGATATCTCCCTTAAATCACTTCATTTTCACATTTGTGTGTCCTATGTTTGGTTTGCACTATCTAATTTTTATAGGTTTTGGAGGAGTTTCAAATACTAACATTTTACAAATGTGTCCAAGAGCAAAGTAGAGTGCACAATTGCATTCAAAATGACTGATGAATGAAATTTGACATAAAAAATTGGTATTTTGTTGATGAAATTTTTTGAGATGTTTTTAGGTGTGATCAAAGTTAATTTGCATAGATTTTTGTATGACCAAATGAAAAACATATAGTTGTACAACCTAAATTGTACATACATCTTTATTGCACAAAAAGATTTTCTACATGACATATATACATAGCAAGTCATAGAGTTATATATTCTCAAATCAAAGGAAAGCTTAAATAGGAGGTTCATACATGGTAATTTTTTATTTTTATGAATAATTTATTGGTATATACACAATGTAGCTTTGTTTTGATGAATATAAATTTTCTCGTAGGGTATATATATTCAATATTTTCTGTAAAAAATGAGTATATCCCCCACAAAAGATATATAATCCTAATGACAAGAACTATACACGTGATTTTATATAATCTCGGGTGCATGGGACGTATAAGTAGAGTCATTATAGATGGGTATATACACACAAATATTTTAGGGTTTTAAAAATAAATTTTTGGGAGGGAATTAAGTGTTTTAGAAATTTAATTATTTTTAAACTACCATTTTAAAATATGCTCCATTTAATCATTCTTGATGATAATTAAAATATGCCATTTTCTTTAGATTTATATCTCTATTTAAATCGTTGTGGTGGGATGGAGGATAGAACATTTAAATTTTGTTTTACTCAACATTAGCTCTCAATCACATTGGTGACTAGGAGTGTCACTATTGGCTATAACCTATGGTTGTGTAACTTTCCTAGGGGCCTAACCGATCCCCCCAACTACTTAACCCTCTATTGTTAGCACATGGTCACCTAGATGAATAGAGGAAAACTAATAGGGGGCTTAAGCCTTGCTATTCCCCATTTAATTTTTCTAGCAAGCACTTGCTAGTTAAATCATCATAATACTAAATGATGAGGTTGTATGGTTTTATTTTTCAATAATTTAATACTTTTTTTTTATTATATATAGTTTTTATTTGCATTCACTTGTCCATCAATATTAACTTGAAAATAAAAAAAGTTTCTCCCTACCTTAGTTTATTTTTTGAATCCTTGCAAAAAAAAATGGTTTCCTTCTTCTCATGAGTAACAATATAAACCTTAGCTTACTTATTTTATGACTATATATATATAATATTTCAAGGCCATGTTGGTAAGGCAAGGCTTGATCCACTATCTCTTTATAGGGGTGGTGAACCAAGAGTTCAAACTAACTCACATGACCCACTTAGGTGATAAAGTGGAATGTTATACCCATCCATTCATAACTCAAGCCTATGATGGGAAGAGTGTGATAGATCCACATAAATTGGTTTCCATTTCTAGCCAATCACGGTACCTCCTTTCTTAACTCTAAATTTATAGGGTTTCTAGATGCTTCTTACCCTTCTTTCCTTCTATCTTCTTTTGTTTTCCTTACATGTTGAAATTTTGTGTTGTTATTGATGTGAACAGATCTTTTTGATACATTAATGTCAATCTATGGAGATGATTTGATTGGTTGCATTATGTTGTCATTAGTAGTCTAACTTATGTCAACCTCTAGTGTTACTTTGATGAGCATATGTTTGTGGATGTTCAACATGTTGTATGGTTGATATGGTGATAGGAGTGTTGCAAATGTTGAGTTGGTGTTTGTGGTGATTTATTTCAAAGTGCTTTTGAGAAAATTTGAATAAAAGAATGTTCAACGTGGTAGAGTAGTGTTCAATGTTTTTCTCCACATTTCTTCATGGTTAAAGATCTACTTGTGTGGTTTGAATATATTGATCAGAGGTGTGCATTGGTGTTATATCCAAAGTTTCATGTTTTGGACCGTTTGACAGAAGAAGTTGTGCTCACCAGTGTTGTCTAGGAGAAATGGTTTTGCTTTGCATTTCTTCATGTTATGGTTTCTAGTCTTGTGGATCTAGGAGTGTGCTTATATTCTTCATATCTATCTTCAGTCTAAGTTGTTTGAGTTTTAGTGCTCACTAAGGCTAGATTCATGTGTTATAGTGTGTGGAAGGTTAACTGGTTGTACATAATGAATATATCTTTTAGGTGTGTGATCTTGCGAAGGGTTTTGTTGGATTTCAGGATGATGGAATATTATAGATTGTGTTTAAGTGTTGTATGTGGTTCACAAGTCATCTTTGGATCAAATGAAGTGTGTACTTAAATGTTTAATGGTGTTAACAGAGGTTCGACCGACCTTGGGTGTTTACACTAATTGTGGATATGCTTTTGTGTTTTTGGAAGTATGGTGTGGCATGTATATGTGGATTTATGGTTCGCTTTCATTCCTCTCCACTAGGTCAATGTTTTGGTGCTGACCCAATTTGAATTTGCACATTTGAAGTGTATAACCAACCTTGTAGATTGTTTTCAAAGTTTAAGATGGTATATATGTGTGATGAATTGATGGAGGATAAGAGTGTGATGTGTGTGGTTCAAAGTGTTGAGATGCAAAGCGCAAAATTATGAAATATAGTGCGATATTTAATGCCTAAGACTACTAGAAGCAATTAGTAGAAGGTGTATACATTCTTCAAAGAGAGTGAAAATGACCTAGTGAAGTAGTGGTGGATCTTTTATGTTGCTCTGAGATGGATTTCACATTGTAATAATCTCCTTTCTTCTTCTTTCTAATCTGGCAGTGAGCCTTGGCCATGAGCCCTTCTTTCTTTTGGGTAGTGAGCCTATTGGATTTAAAGTTGCAATTACTTTATATAGTGATTTAATCCTCATTCTCCTTTTTTACTTCTCAGGTTTTCCATTTTGGTGTTCTCATGTGTTTGGGTGTGTTTACATTACTATTTCTCATGTTTATATTTTGCTAATGCATGATAAGGGTTTAATGGTTGTTAGGGTTTAAGAGACTAATATAGATCTAAATTTAATGAGGATTCATCCCCTATTATTTGTCTTGTGCATTCAACAATTGGTATCAGAGCAAGGTTCCTTAGAAGAAAGCTTAACCACTTGAGTTAGATTCGATGGCACACAAAAATGTGGCTCCTCTATTTGATGGATACAATTATGCATTTTGGAAGACCAGGATGGAAGGTTTTCTTGTTTCCATAGGGCTTGGAGTTTATAATTAAATTGAAGATGGATATACAATTCCTACTAATGGATCATCAACTAATGATGAGTTCAAGGCTTATGAGAACAATGATAAAGAAAGGTATGCTCTCTTGAGTGGTCTCTCTAATTCAAAACTTGTGAAGGTTATGAGCTACAAATTTGCTAAACAAATTTTGAAGAAGATGGAAATGTTTATGAAGGAGATGATAAGGTCAAGCAAGCAAAGATGCAAAATCTAAAGACTAAGATTGGAACCCACAGGATGAAAGAAGATGAAGATATTATAGGTTATATGCATAGAGTGGACAAAGTTGTCGATTCTATTAGAGGCCTTGGTGGAAAAATTGAAGAAGATGAGGTGGTAAAGAAGGTATTAAGAACTCATCCTAAATATTATAGTCTTAAGGTTTCTACTATAGAAGAAGCTCATAATTTAGATCATTATTCTAGAGATCATTTGTTTGGTGCTTTTACTACTTTTGAATTAAGAGAGTTTGGTCCAAGTGATTCAAGAAAATAGACTACTTTAAAATTTTCCAAAGCATAGAAGAATGAAGAATATAATCAAAATGATTTTGATGAGTTAGAAGCAAAATTTGTGAGGAGATTGAAAAAGGGCACTAGAAAATATAGAGGTAAGTTACCTTTCAAATGTTTCAATTGTGGAAAGATAGGCCATTATGCTTCAAGATGTCCATTCAGAGCTTCAAATAATAAACTTAAGGAGAATAGAGTTAAATCAATTAAGGAAAGTTATTATGTTAAGGAAGATGTTGATATATCTGATGATGAATCTGATTACCCAGATGATGAAAAAGATGAATAATTGTTCATGGCTCTAAAATTTGGAACTAATTATGCTAACTCTGAGAGATGTATGAAGGAATTTTCTATGGAAGTAGGCCATAATGGAACCATGGTGACTATTTTTCATGCCAAAGAGGAAAAAACTACTGAATTATTGGCAACAGATGCTCAAATCACATGAAAGGTGATAAGAGTAAGTTTGTTAAACATGAGAAGTTTAAAGGTGGTCTTGTTAAGTTTGGTGATGATACATTTGCTAAGATATGTGGAAAAGGTTCAATCAATTTTGATGGAAATCATAATACAAATGATGTTCTTTATGTTAATAGTCTTCAAAATAATCTTCTAAGTGTAGGACAAATGTGTAGCAAAGGATATAATATTATATTTTAGGATGGTGGTTGAGAGTTCATAAAAGGATAGATAGAGAAAGTGAACAATGTAAGAAAATATGATGTGATAAAAGCAATCCTCGATCAAGGAGGGGAATCCATATCATGAGATAATGATGCAATAGATAGGGGATGTGTGAAATCCAAGGATTCTCACAAGCACAAGGTAAGAGAGATATTAGTTGTAATTCTTAGGGAAGCCAAAGAGAGAGATAAAACTGCAAGAGCAACGAGAGTTGTAAAGAGCATTGTAAGAGCTTGAGAGTGTTGTTGTAGCAAGTTGTAAAGAGTTGTGCAAGAAAGATAGAAAAATCCAAAGAGTATGTCCAAGAGGGAGACATCAAGAAGAAGACCAAATGAATTGAAAATACGGCTTTTAAAGAGTGAAAAGAAGCTTCTTGAGCTATTACAAGGTGTCTTGAGCCATTACCACTAACAAAAGGAGTTGGAAAGTCAAAAAAATTCTCAAAAATGACTATTTGAATGTTAGAATGTCACAGGATGCTAGTGTGGTGCGCAAAAATCTGTGCAGTGTGCTAGTATCCAAACACATGCTACAAAATGACGAGAATGGGAAAAGCACAAGGTTTGAAGCAAAGTTGACACGTGAAGGTAGTTGTTGAAAAGGGGCCCTTGAGCATCCTAAGAGGGGAAAAAGGTTGATGCAAGGGATAAAATGATCCTACACAAGTGCTAAGGGAGTGGACACTAAAGTGGATAGAAGAATGTATGTGAAATTGCACAAGGTACAATTTTATGACATTACATTTTTCCCCCATTTTAGCGGGCATATGAATCTACATTAATATGCATGCTAAAGGAAATCTACTAAACATAAATAACATCATGATACCAAAAGGATAATGTAGAGGAAGTAGACAACTCTTTGAACCAAGGAAGCATGCCTCCAAGCTAAAGACCTACAAAACAAATGCATTAAACAATAAAATCTTGCACAAGACAACAATGTCAAAACATAAAAAGCCATTACATCATGGGGTTAGAACATAAAAACACACACACACATGACACACATCAAACTAACAAGATTTGAGGTAGCAAAGTGAAAGAGACCTCAATATAAAAGGTTTTCTTAATATTATGTGTCATCCCCAAATTAAGAAATACCACCCAAGAGAAGAATGCACCCAATATTTAGGGAAGCAACCAATGTCAAAGAGAGAAAGAGCATATACTCAAGATGAAGAAGATGTAGATCTTCAACCCAATATATACAATTTGAGAAGAGAAGAGAGAAGAGACTTTAAGAGAGAAATGAATGAAAATTCCAAGAGAGATGGCTCAAAGGTACTCTCTCCTGTGGAGATGTTGAAAAATGTGTCACAGATCTTCAAACCTATGAAAGGTGAACACAAGGCTCTATAGGTACTCTCTCCTACAAAGTAAAAAAAAAAGATCTTGCAAGATGCAAGCACTTTACAGGTCCTCAGACTTACAAAGAAGGCACCCCAACTACTCTCTCTCTCTCTCGGGAAGCCCTATGTGGGAGGCTCCACATATTTTGATTGAAAATGTAGCTTCATAAGTGCTTGGTCTTGCAAATCAACATGTCAATCCATAGATAAAACATGTCAAATTGAAAAAGCCACATAGGTAGATAGATAGTCACACAAACAGTCTACAATTTCAAAGCTTTCAAAAAGGTCCCTTTAGAACCCTTCAAAAGAAAAGGGGTCCACTGAAGGAACACACTATTTGAAAAACAATTTCTAGTCAAGCTGCCCCCAAGCTAGACACAAAGATATAAGATAGGCCTAGTCGGGCTACCCCCAAGCTAGACGTCATAGAATTCATTTGAAGGAGAAGATTTCAAAGGGGGTTCCCTTCAGAACCCGTCAAAAGATAAAAGGGGTCCACTCAAGGGACACTTCATTTGAAAGACATAGAAAAGAGAGGGGGTCCTTAAGAAGGATGCACATCTCCAAAACAAGTTATCACTACCCCAACATATAGGGGAGAGAACCATGCAAGATAATATAGAAGATACAGGATAGAGGTAGATCTCAATATCACTTGTCATGCAAAGTAAAGAGAGAGGTGCACCAAAAAAATGGAAGAGTGATGACACCAGAATCACAAAGTTGTTGTCTTTTATCCTTCAATGCCTTACATTCACTAGTGGAATGGACAAACACTCGATGGTATGCACAGAAAGGATGTTTTACTTGATCATGCTTATGAAATTTCTTTTGTGTAGGAGGAAGAGTAATCAAGTGGGCTTGGAGAAGCCTCAACAAGATACACTCTTGCTCAGATAAAGAATGAGGAGCAGGAAGTAACCCTTTCTCTTGTGGAGAAAATTTTGACTGCTCATAAGAAGAAGACATGAAGACATTAAATAATGGAGGATGAATCAATTCAACAGAACAAGATTGAGCATAATTCATGTCATTCAACCATAGTTTCCATTTAGATCATTCATTCGAGCAACCAGGTCCCAAATTACATTTACAAGGTACACATTCTATAGGGACATGAATGCCTTGTTCTTTATGTCCACAACCTTTACGCCCATAGCCATATTTAGTGACAAGCTTGAAGCTAGGGCCATAACATGTTTTCAAATCTTGAAAAGGAGGATCTTCATAGAGAGCATTATTCTAGAAATGGGGATTTTACTCATCTATGGAATCACCATCAACGTTATTGATAGGATTTCCAACATTAACGTCTTTAAAAAAAGTGTGATCATCTTCCTCAAAAGGAGGATCAACATTAAAAACATTACAATTTTTGTTCACATTATCCTATGATGTAGAAGAATAATCATCTTTGATAGCAAGTTTGGATGATGTTATTGGAAGGCTTAAGTGGATTGGGTTGACTTCATATTTTATAATGAAGGATTTTGTAAAGTCTAAAGAACCCCAATCATCACCAAGACATGTATTTCCTTGAAAAGAGGTATAAGGAGCGGACTTAGGATCTTCTCTAGGGACATATATCTCAAGGGTATCCTTTGTAGAAGGTATTGTTGGAGTAAACATTGACACATTGGAAGACACTGAAGGGATACGAGTAGGCACAACTGCAACCTTATTGGAAGCTACCATCTCACATAAATGCATAGCCTCAGGGTTAGCCTTGACTATGATTACTCAATTATTATAAATGAACTTAATAGATTTATGCAAGGTAGATGGGACTATACCCATAGCATAAATCCACGGTCTACCAAGAAGAAGGTTATATGGTAATTTTTTTGACATAACATATACAAGGGTGGGTACGGTAACAGGTCCCAACCTCAAAGGAAATACTATCGTGCCTAGGGCTTGTCAACCAACATTATCAAACCCATAAATAGCAAGAGAAGAATCATTAAGAGAGTCCTCCCAGACTCCTATCAATACACTATTGTCCCACCAATCTAAAGAAGATGTAAAACCTTGAAGCACTAGGTAGAGGGAGTCAGTCAACTCCATGGCATGAATGACATAAGTTGTAACTTATGTGACCGGTTACCTGTTGTTGGAAATAAATGACAAAATAGAACATATTGGCTACTATGACTACAACAACTTAAGGCTTAACTAATAAACCCTAAAATACCTAAAGGTGAATATAATTCAATTCTGGGTGCATCCTTCACTTTATGAACCTACAGAGCACATCACTGGAATGCTCTTGAAAAACCCATGATATCAAATTTTCCTTGGATTTTTCTTTTGATTCATAAATAAAACATTTTGCAACACAGTGTAAATATTGTATGACAATAATACAACATATAGGAATTTTGTAATATTTATAGAAATATTTAACTTTCACCAACCACTATACTAGTGTATCTATAAATTGAACCATACATATTTCACGAACATTTTATGTCATCATGCACTCCACTTCAATTCAAACTTATCTTCTTTGCATGACCTAGCTCATCACCTTTCTGATACCTTCATGACATCTATGTTGCCTCTACACATTCTTCTTCCTTACATGGTCACTTTAGCTCACACTTGATACTGCCTTAACTTTAATGAACAGTGCCAAACAACTCTCTCCTAGAATTAGGTATTACACCCTTTTGATCCACCTCTTTGACATCGATGACAACATTCTAGATGCTTCTACATAGGATCAACTCCACTTCTCCTTTGATCCCCTTTTGACATCAATGAAAACATATTCCAACAATTTGTTACCCCCTAAAAAGGTTGGATTTGTTGTTGTGGTCCATGTTGTTAATTCTTTGTTGGGAGGTAGGGTTTGAGACGTGGTGGCTTGTTGGTGGCTGATGATGTGCTCATGCTTGGAGTGGTGGCTATTGGTGAAGCTCCTTTTGTGGATGATGGGATACTTCTTCTAGATTTTTTTGAGAGATTGCATGGAGGCCCTTTGTTGTGTTGGGTTTGTCTATTCCCAATGTTTTGTGAACTTCTTTGGCTCTAGTTCTTAGTTTTTAACTCCTTATGGTTTTTGTTGATTATTTTTCTTATGGGGGTTGTTTTCTTGATGGTTTACTGCAATTGGATGGGTTATTATCTTTGATGACCCTCGTGTTCTTGCTTTTAAAGAGATTTTTTCTTAACCTCATGAGGAATGCAATGATAATGGTTTATCAGCTTTAGGGTTGGTTTTGGAAGGTCAGTAGGTTCCTGTTGTTGTTGATTAAGGGAGTGGAGGCTACTTCTGTCACTATTTCTTTATTGTTGGCTGGCCTATAATATTTTTCTTTCATGTTCCAGAAGCTCAGGTTGCTAAGAGATGATGTGTTTACCCTTCCTTATGAAGCTGGTTACCACCATGATCTTCAGCTATTGTCTTCTATAGAGGTGGAGATTGCTCCTATGGAGGTGGAGCCCTCTCTTATTGAGGTGGAGATGGAATTTTTAGTGTTGGTGGAAAGGTATTTTCTCTTATGCTAGTTCCTATTGAGGTGGACCTTGTTTGGGCTAGAGAGATGTGTTTTTGGGAGTAAGGGGTACCATATCATCCTCTCCTATAAAGGTAAATCCTCTCCTTTAGAGGTGGAGGTTGGGTTGGCTAATCAGGTGAGTTGGTGCTACAAGAAACTTGATGCTTTGAAATGTTTTGTTGTCCTCTCCAAAACCCCTATTGAGGTGGGGACTTTGGATTTGCTGGATCTTTTGAGAATTAGGGATTTGTTGGTGTTCTATAGTATGAAGTTCATTGTTTTCTTTGGATCAACATTGGTTGTACTAAATAGTTGGTTTGTTGATGCATGGATGATTCATGTTGTGTTTAAGCATAGTTAAGGGTTTAAGTTCCTTGCTAAAACCTAGTTGTAAAAGGGTTTAAATTCCCTTCAAAACCTATTTTTTGTAGCTTAATTAGTCTTATTTTTCTATTGATGGGTACTGATTGTTAGGCTGTTGATGGTTTGCATTTTTTTTAGCAGCAATATTTGTTATGACAGTGTTTTAGGTCCCTTGAAAACCTATTTTTTCCCTAATAAAAAACATTCTAGAAAAATGCTCAAATTTATGATGCAAAGCATCATGGAAACCTCATGCTTCATTGAAGAAAATTTGTATTTTGATGCAATTTTGATGTCTTTACCTTGTAAAATGGTTAGAAGATTCATTTTCCATTTATTGAAGTCATTAGGAGGGTCAAAATTTATTGTTTTGTGTTAAATTGCAAAAAAGGAGAAAATTTATCATACAAATTTCAAAGTTGTCAAATTGCAAAAATGATGCAAACTAGGAAGGTGAAGGGTCATTTGTGTTCTAGGTCGGTATAAGGTAGTTGAAACTAAAAATACATGTTGTATTTCCTTTAAAAAGGCTTTGTAACCCTTTGTGAACTTGTGGGTCATTGTAGGGTTGAATTTGAATAATAAAGAGCATTGTTTGTGTATTTTCATTTAGAAATTTGTGGTTTTCTTGCATGGTATGGCCTTGTACAAGTAGGAAGACATGGTTGAATGTTTGTAAGTGATAGACTAATCAATCACCTTCCACATGTTTCTTGTTTTATGCAAATTGATCAATTTTTGTGTAAGTTATTTAAATTTTTCCATAAATAGTTAAAACCCTCTATTAGGGTTGCAGTGACTGAAAATAATTATCTTTCTCCTTGATTTACCAATGAAATATTCTAATTCTTTGTGATATTATTCTTAGATGCATGTTCTTCTATATTCTAATGTTTTTGGGTCAAATGCACAAGGTTAAGGTGTGAAAGAATCAAGGTTTTGACTGTAATGCTTGAATAACAGTCTATAATAGAGCAGTTAGGAGGAATATAATCTAGGGTTTGATAAATTGCTTAAATAAATGGACATACAATTGTATATTAAGCTTAAAAAAGTTAGGATACAAACATTTGAATCATTTACCAAGATAAATTGGGACTAGAATATATAGAATCAATAAGCCCTATGTGTGTAATGACCTAATTAGGCCTATTTTGGCACGTGGATAGTCTAGCTTATATACTATTCTTCAAAGAAACTGGTGTGGACCTTTTGGTATGTTTTAAAACATTCAAATGGATTTCCAAAAAACTATTTACAATGTAGAATAGAGCCCTAGTTGAAAATATAATTCTAACAATATATATTAAGAGTGCTAGTAGAGATAGGATAGTCAATGGAGGAAAGATGAATCATTTGAAAGGGAAGACTTTGTAAAGAGTTTGATCTTGTTACTTTAACTTAACTGAAGATGTCTCAAGCATAGAGTTGAATGGTTGTGCCTTAAAATTCCAAGTTTGGGGTTTGTGATCAAATAGTGTCATTGTTATGCATTTGAGGACAGTTTGGTAGAAGTGGTCATAAACTAATGTTTTAAGGAACTTAGTTGTTTGAATCAGTCATTTAAAAGATGATTAAGGTGTTTGAAGGTTATGCAAGAATTTTGAACTCTGATTTGTAGCACTTGAACCTCACTTACAATTACTTCAACTCTCTTTCCATCCCTCCACAAATTGGAGAGCTAAGGATATTGAAGTATCTGAGGTTGTATCATTGCCAATTTACTGGCTGAATTCCAAGAGAGTTGACTAAACTGCAACAATTGGAGCACTTGGACCTCAGTGGTAATTATCTCCATGGTGTCATTCCAAGGGAGATGGGTAACATGTCCAGCTTGAAATTCCTTGACCTTTCTTTGAATGATGGGTTGGAGCTTCTTGAACTGAGCAACATGATTCCCACTATGGCTTTCACCAATCTCACCGCACTTTACATGAGCAATTGTGGGCTTTCAGGAGAAATTCCTCCCTTCTTTGCAAATCTCTCATGGCTTCAATAGTTGGATCTTTCAAAAAATTCATTTAAAGGTAAGATTCCTACCTTTCTTGGAGCTCTCCCTCTGTTACGCCTTGATCTCTCTTTGAACAATTTGGAAGGATTTACTCACTCCTCTTCAAGTGGCCTCTCCAATCTAGAGTATCTTTCTCTCAGGTCAAACAAATTAAATGGCAGCATTTCATCTACTTTAGGGAATCTTTCCAAACTACAATATCTTTCTCTCAAGTTAAACAAACTAAATGGTAGCATTCCATCTACTCTAGGAAATCTCTCCAAATTGTACAACCTTGATCTGAGTTCAAACAAAATAAATGGAAACATTCCATCTACTCTAGGGAATCTTTCCAAACTGCAATATCTTGATCTGAATTCAAACAAATTAAATGGCAACATTCCACCTACTCTAGGAAATCTCTACAAATTGAAATGGCTTGTTCTGGGGGATAACTCTTTTAGTGGTCCAATCCCAACTTCCTTTGCTAAGCTATCCAAGCTTGAGGTGCTTTATCTAGCCAACAATAGTTTAAACAAAATTTTCTCATTTTTTATTTTGAATAATTGCCCCAAACTTCATTATTTGGATCTCTCAAACAATATGTTGACCGTAAAAATTAGTGCCTCTACCATTCCCAAATTTCGGCTTGACTACTTATCTTTACATGAATGTAATATTAGAGGAAATTTCCCTGCATTTATTTCAACCCAATATTCCATTGGTTTCTTAGATTTGTCAAATAATTCTCTAAGTGGCTATATTCCAAATTGGTTTTGGGAACTCACATCAATTGAGTACATAGATCTCTCAGATAACTTATTTGATGGATCAATTTCAAAATCAATTGACAAATATGCACAAAATCTTCGTTTTCTTTCATTAGCCAAAAACAATTTTAACGGTTCTATTCCAAATTCTATTTTAAAATTGAAGCATTTGAATATTTTAGATTTGTCAAATAATAAGTTTTGTGGTCAGATTCCCCAATGTTTAAAGAATTGTTCCATGTTGTCTGTCTTAAATATAGAGAAGAACAACTTAAAAGGGATGATACCAAACATATGTAAGGGAATGGATTCTCTTGAGACATTCAAATTAGGCGACAATGCACTTGAAGGGAATATTCCATCATCACTTGGAAATTGTAGGAATCTGCAAATCCTTGATATGAGAAACAATAGTTTGCAAGGGAACATTTCAAATTGGGTTAAAAGCTTACAAAATCTCCAAATTTTGATATTACAAAATAATAATTTCAAGGGTAGAATCCCATTGCAATTAATGAAATTGCACAATCTTCAAATTTTAGATATATCAAAAAATAATTTTTCAGGGGTTATTCCAAATGACTTTATGAAGTTAACTACAATGGCAAATCAATCAAAAAACACAGAAATCCTTGAATATGACCATTCTACTCAAGTTTCATCAAACTATTATATAGATGGAATAAAAATTTACAATAAAGGACAAGTTTTGGAGTATGTGAAAATTTTGAGATTAGTGAAACGTCTTGACCTCTCTAGCAATAGCTTATCAGGTCACATTCCTTGGAATATTGGATCCCTCAAAGGTTTGATTATTCTCAACATTTCAAGAAACCATTTCAGTGGTGAGATTCCTAAATCTATTGGAGAGATGACACTACTTGAATCACTTGATCTTTCAAAAAATAACCTATCTGGGGCTATTCTTACTGAGCTACAACTTCTCACATCCTTGAGTTACTTTAATGTGTCCTATAATAACCTATCAGGGATGATACCACAAGGAGGACAAATGATGACATTTGATTCTACATACTTCTCCAACAATTCAGGCCTATGTGGCCTACAAATAAATGTGTCATGCTCAAGTAGCCCTCTTAATTCTCCAATAGTACATGAAGAAAATAATGAAGATTCAGAGGATGATATATGGTGGGATATGGGAATGGCAACAAGCTATGTAGTTGGATTTGCAATTGTAATGGGAATGTTGTGGCTCAACAAAACATGGAGTATCCCATGCTTCAAATTCATGGATGACATTATTATCTCTCTATTTGAAACATTGAGAGAGTATTTGTATTCTACAAGGTAAGATCAGTTTGCTAGGTTTGTCATCCAAATATTGTATATTATATAGTATAAGTTTTGCTATGATAAAATAGGGCATGCATCTCATTTATGAGACTCCCCTTTTAATGTTAATAATGCTAATAAATATTGATATGTTAATTGTTTTCCAAATGTTCAGCTGAATGTAAAGTTTTCATTCAATAATTTTATTATAAATCCTTATAAAAAACTTTAAAATTAAATATAAATCAACATTAACAAAAATATAGTTTCAATGTATTTGTTTACATTAGTTATAATTTAAATTTCAATTTGCTAATGATGATATCAAAGCTCTCAATAAAAATGAATTACAAAGAAATAAAAATTCAGTAAAAAGAGAGCCATTACAAGATTTTAATTTTAAAAAGTGGCCATTTTATTTATTTTAAATAATAGTGTAGATTTATTTTTTTAACATACATTCCAAAATTTCAATCTACCAAAGGATATGTTAGAATCTGCCATCAAATATTGGAGTCTTTTGTGGCATTAGAAATTACTGAAAAGACACTGAAGTTTGTTGTACTGCATTGGAAATCTGTTCAAGTTTAAATTTCAAGTTTTTTCAAAGCTCTTGAAATCTGATAGGGTATTCAAATTGATAATTTGCTGCATTAAAATGTATTGAAATATAATACATTTCAACATTGGTTGAAATGAAGCATGCATGGACCGTTGAAAATACAGTATTAGTATCTGAAAACTTTGTTGTTTTATTTTAACAACATAGCGATTTTCAGGAAAGGTTGCCACATGAATTTATGCCATTTAATAAATCAAGTTCTTGAGTAGGAATGTATGCCATATAACCATCTGAAAACAATTTAATGCTTAACATCTTCAAATAGTGTGTTAATATTATTGTTTAAAGTCTTAGTAGATTTCTTAATTTACAATTGTTAAATGGTATAATGCCTATGTTTAGTTAATT
>VDFB02274821.1:0-67718 GCA_007258455.2 Sequoia sempervirens
AACAAATTAAATGGCAGCATTTCATCTACTTTAGGGAATCTTTCCAAACTACAATATCTTTCTCTCAAGTTAAACAAACTAAATGGTAGCATTCCATCTACTCTAGGAAATCTCTCCAAATTGTACAACCTTGATCTGAGTTCAAACAAAATAAATGGAAACATTCCATCTACTCTAGGGAATCTTTCCAAACTGCAATATCTTGATCTGAATTCAAACAAATTAAATGGCAACATTCCACCTACTCTAGGAAATCTCTACAAATTGAAATGGCTTGTTCTGGGGGATAACTCTTTTAGTGGTCCAATCCCAACTTCCTTTGCTAAGCTATCCAAGCTTGAGGTGCTTTATCTAGCCAACAATAGTTTAAACAAAATTTTCTCATTTTTTATTTTGAATAATTGCCCCAAACTTCATTATTTGGATCTCTCAAACAATATGTTGACCGTAAAAATTAGTGCCTCTACCATTCCCAAATTTCGGCTTGACTACTTATCTTTACATGAATGTAATATTAGAGGAAATTTCCCTGCATTTATTTCAACCCAATATTCCATTGGTTTCTTAGATTTGTCAAATAATTCTCTAAGTGGCTATATTCCAAATTGGTTTTGGGAACTCACATCAATTGAGTACATAGATCTCTCAGATAACTTATTTGATGGATCAATTTCAAAATCAATTGACAAATATGCACAAAATCTTCGTTTTCTTTCATTAGCCAAAAACAATTTTAACGGTTCTATTCCAAATTCTATTTTAAAATTGAAGCATTTGAATATTTTAGATTTGTCAAATAATAAGTTTTGTGGTCAGATTCCCCAATGTTTAAAGAATTGTTCCATGTTGTCTGTCTTAAATATAGAGAAGAACAACTTAAAAGGGATGATACCAAACATATGTAAGGGAATGGATTCTCTTGAGACATTCAAATTAGGCGACAATGCACTTGAAGGGAATATTCCATCATCACTTGGAAATTGTAGGAATCTGCAAATCCTTGATATGAGAAACAATAGTTTGCAAGGGAACATTTCAAATTGGGTTAAAAGCTTACAAAATCTCCAAATTTTGATATTACAAAATAATAATTTCAAGGGTAGAATCCCATTGCAATTAATGAAATTGCACAATCTTCAAATTTTAGATATATCAAAAAATAATTTTTCAGGGGTTATTCCAAATGACTTTATGAAGTTAACTACAATGGCAAATCAATCAAAAAACACAGAAATCCTTGAATATGACCATTCTACTCAAGTTTCATCAAACTATTATATAGATGGAATAAAAATTTACAATAAAGGACAAGTTTTGGAGTATGTGAAAATTTTGAGATTAGTGAAACGTCTTGACCTCTCTAGCAATAGCTTATCAGGTCACATTCCTTGGAATATTGGATCCCTCAAAGGTTTGATTATTCTCAACATTTCAAGAAACCATTTCAGTGGTGAGATTCCTAAATCTATTGGAGAGATGACACTACTTGAATCACTTGATCTTTCAAAAAATAACCTATCTGGGGCTATTCTTACTGAGCTACAACTTCTCACATCCTTGAGTTACTTTAATGTGTCCTATAATAACCTATCAGGGATGATACCACAAGGAGGACAAATGATGACATTTGATTCTACATACTTCTCCAACAATTCAGGCCTATGTGGCCTACAAATAAATGTGTCATGCTCAAGTAGCCCTCTTAATTCTCCAATAGTACATGAAGAAAATAATGAAGATTCAGAGGATGATATATGGTGGGATATGGGAATGGCAACAAGCTATGTAGTTGGATTTGCAATTGTAATGGGAATGTTGTGGCTCAACAAAACATGGAGTATCCCATGCTTCAAATTCATGGATGACATTATTATCTCTCTATTTGAAACATTGAGAGAGTATTTGTATTCTACAAGGTAAGATCAGTTTGCTAGGTTTGTCATCCAAATATTGTATATTATATAGTATAAGTTTTGCTATGATAAAATAGGGCATGCATCTCATTTATGAGACTCCCCTTTTAATGTTAATAATGCTAATAAATATTGATATGTTAATTGTTTTCCAAATGTTCAGCTGAATGTAAAGTTTTCATTCAATAATTTTATTATAAATCCTTATAAAAAACTTTAAAATTAAATATAAATCAACATTAACAAAAATATAGTTTCAATGTATTTGTTTACATTAGTTATAATTTAAATTTCAATTTGCTAATGATGATATCAAAGCTCTCAATAAAAATGAATTACAAAGAAATAAAAATTCAGTAAAAAGAGAGCCATTACAAGATTTTAATTTTAAAAAGTGGCCATTTTATTTATTTTAAATAATAGTGTAGATTTATTTTTTTAACATACATTCCAAAATTTCAATCTACCAAAGGATATGTTAGAATCTGCCATCAAATATTGGAGTCTTTTGTGGCATTAGAAATTACTGAAAAGACACTGAAGTTTGTTGTACTGCATTGGAAATCTGTTCAAGTTTAAATTTCAAGTTTTTTCAAAGCTCTTGAAATCTGATAGGGTATTCAAATTGATAATTTGCTGCATTAAAATGTATTTAAATATAATACATTTCAACATTGGTTGAAATGAAGCATGCATGGACCGTTGAAAATACAGTATTAGTATCTGAAAACTTTGTTGTTTTATTTTAACAACATAGCGATTTTCAGGAAAGGTTGCCACATGAATTTATGCCATTTAATAAATCAAGTTCTTGTGTAGGAATGTATGCCATATAACCATCTGAAAACAATTTAATGCTTAACATCTTCAAATAGTGTGTTAATATTATTGTTTAAAGTCTTAGTAGATTTCTTAATTTACAATTGTTAAATGGTATGATGCCTATGTTTAGTTAATTAATATAACCTTGTCAAATTTTTTAGAGGCTTCTTCACATTCATTTGGCATCATATTATAGATATTAAATTATTGTTTATTCTTAGATTATTAAAGTAGATTTGGTTAAGCACATTTTATTTGAGCATATATATGTAATCTATTTCATTTTATATTACTACGAGACTATACTAAGCAATTGTGTACTTTTTTATATATTTTTCTTATCTTGAACTTGACTTTGTAAGTTCAAATGCACAAAAGCACAAATCTCACTACATCTTGTTTTCTCACCACAATCAAAATCACAAATACACACTATAAAACCAATCCATATGAGAAAAATAAATAGTTTTCCTATTTTCTTTGCAAGCCTAGTATATTTAGGAAATATATTATTAGAGAGACTGCATATGAAAAATACACTTTTGAGGCAAGTAATTTTGTTAATTTACTAATACAAGAGCACATCAAATAAGTTTTAACTTGCATCCACTATAAGGGAAAACTCTTTACAATATGAAATGAATGCCTTCTTTGTAATATGTTAAAATAGAGGTTAAATCTTAAATAACATTAGGGCTTAGTGACAATCTTATGAGCCTTGTTATGTAAAAACATCACAATTATTTTTCCAGAAGAACTATGATTTGATATTTATCTTTTATTATCTTGAAAACAAACATCAAGGAACCCTTGTTGACCTAGAAAAACCTAAATAAAGAGACAATTGCCCTCTCTCATGCATTGAACCTTACTTGTTCATTACCTTATCATAAGTATATCCCTTCAACATGAATTGAACCTCCCTAGGCTTGGATCATGGTAACATTTAGGTTTTGTGGAGAGTACACCTTTGACACCAACAAATGACACTATTGTGAAGAATTTTAGCTTTAGTTATGTTCTTTCTTTAGATGTACCTAAAATCTAACCTTACCCAACCACACCTAACTTTATTCTATTCTAAGCCTTTAATTAAATTCATCATTTCCCCATATTTATCCTAATATTTAATTAAATAAATATTTATCATTTATTCAAATTTTTTCCCTTTCACATGATCCCATTAATTAAATAAATATTTTTTTTATTTAATTAATTTCACTTTATCCTTTATCTTTGTCCATTTAATCTTAGTCGTATATCTTGTTCACATGGATCATAATCTAAAATTTCCATCATGTGACAAGTGTCCCATTCACATGTCTAACTAAATCCTTACTGAATCTAGCCACCTGCCGAAAATTCAAACTATCTTTTCATCTTATCCACTCATTTCAATCCCACCTCTTAATCCTAGCCATTGACTTTTGTCCTTATCCCAATCTTAAACTTAGATCTTATCCCTCATGTGCCACTTGTTACATGACTACATCTTTGATCCTAACCCTAATCCTCATTCAATTTTAACCATCCATTATCAATCTATCCTAACCATTGATTTCACCTCTTTAAGACTCTATATTTAGATACTCGCATCCTTCATCAAAAATGAATTTTGAAGCTATCATACCCTTATGCTTTCATTTTTCAATTTTATTTGCAATCATACCAAGTTTATGCTAGTCTATTGAACAATCCACATGTTATCATTATCTTAAGAGCAAATCAAATGGAACAATGGTGCACTCCATTTTCACTCATCAAGGGGTGAGGAGGATTTTATGTTCAAAAGTATTGTGTTTGTATTGCATTATCTTCCATTTTATTTACCTTCAATATTTTCATCTTCACTTTCTCAAGTGCTTTACATGTGAAGACCCTACTAGTGGATAGAACCTACAAATCTTCATTTATAAAAAATCATCATCACTAACATTATGAAAATAAAAAATTTCATATCCACTTACTCCTTAACCTTTGCACTAACCACTTCTTCTACATATTCCATGTACACAAATATGCTCTACTACACTTGATCTTCAAAAAATCATGTCATCTAAAGGACATATAGATGTTGCATTCTCATTCTCCTATTTTTCCATAACACTATCCCCATGCACGCATCCTCATTTACCAAGATTTCCATGCCTTTCATAAGGAAATGTGTTATTGTTGCAACCTCATGAAGTTTTATTCATCCTAATTATCCTCTTACATGATGGTCTCTTCTTCTCTACCATCAACATGACACTTTTTTTATTTTTCTTTTCTTGCTCCATCTTCCTCCATACCTACACACAAAATCAAGGGATTCAATTTCTCCCATTTTATTTTCTTCTTATCTAATAATCATCTAAACTCTACTCACCTTTAATATTCCTAACATCTTGGTTATCTTTGCACATATGCTCTAGATTCTCATTGTAGAGGAGGGGGGCCGATTGCTCAGGACCCCAAGTCATAGGAGGGTCTAGAACAATAGGCTACCTTGATCTACCTCAAGCTCATGAAATGTTTTAGAATATTTTAAGGTTTAAAGGTTGAAAGGAAGAGAAACTAGGCTAATATTGTCCTTTTACAAACCTGAATGTTTAAGGAAGTTAGGTGAGCAAGTTTCTAGAGTCTGGACTATGACTTAAGCAACTCACTACAAGAGGACTACAATGCAAGACATGAAGGACAACACGGTGCACTAGCATCTCAATGGGGGTGTTGGCATCCGTATGACCAACAAACATAAAGTATATTCAAAAACCAAGGGAAACCTACTAATGACCTAATAGATGTAGTTTGATGTAATGACAAAATTAGAGAATATAAAGATATAAAAAGATAGATAATGTTTAGAAATGTATATGAGATGAGTCTCTAGAAATGCCTAAATGTATGAATTGAACAACAGAAAAATAGCTAATATTTGGTCTCATCATTTGCCCCCAACTATGATATTTCTTTTCCTCAAGAAATTAGTTTAGGATTGGAGGTTATATTGCAAGGTAATTTCTTTGAAATTTGTAACCACATCCACTCCATTTAGTTGCTTCAAGTTAAAGTGTCCATAGCATGAAATTCTTTCCCATTTCACACTCATTGCTTCCTCTTGTTTTGCACCCTTTTCTCCTATCCAATATGGCATTGGGTAGAGAATCATAGGTCGATGGAAGGTAATAGGTACCCATGTGAGTCACTTTTTTTTTGGAAATATCCATATACCTGCAAGTCCTTTCAACCATGTTTATGAAGTTATATAAAGAGTGGGGTTCCTTTTTCTGCAATTTAGGGGTCAAACTTTCCCATCTTTCTTGTATACAATGAAAAGAATGATGTATGAGATCTATAACTAGTCTCTGCATCTTAGCATAATGATTTTCTCTTAAATTCATGATTTTCCTACCTACACCCTTATACTGCAAGATTCTTTTGCATTCCTCTATTACTGCACTAGGGTCTTTTGATTCTTTTCTAATATGGAGTGCAAGTAATTTATCTCTTTCAACATAATCTTGCATGATTTCACCCATTCATTTCTCTTTTTTGAAGTAAGAAGCTAATGCCCTAATTTGTAAATCCTCCACAAATATCAATGGGTTCCATTTTGTATTATTTGGCACAACATAGTTATGCAAATTAAATTCACATAACTAATCCTACATATCAGGTGTAGAATCAGAAAAAATAAATTCAAATTTCCTACTCATGGCAATTGGTAAGTTACTGATCAGTTTCAACTAAATTGAAAAAACATAAATTTCTCTTGTAAATATAAGGGCATGCACCTTGGCAAGTGGCCTACATTTTAGGATTTGTGCAGACTTATCTACAATCTCTTCAATCCTTACTGTCATCTTTTTCAATTCAATTTCCTTCTACTCAAGATTCCTAACATGGTTTTATGTCATGTCTAATTTTTCCTTCTTCCATGCTTCTTTTTGTTCATAGAATTCATTAGTTATTTTCCATGATTCGTATCCTAGGGACATAACAGTAGAACCAGTTGGAGTCTTAGCTTGATGAGGTCTACATTTATTCATAGGTTCTTTATTCCCTATTTTCACAAGAGCAAGCTATGCAAGAACATCCAACTTAGACCCATGTTCAAATTTATGCAATTTCCCCTTGAACACTTTAATTTTCATGTCCCTTTCATTGTCCTTCAACTGATAACTTTCCAGCAATTCTTTCAAGTGATTTATTTTATCAAGTGCTTCTTGCAATTCTTTCTTAACATTCCTCTCCTCAATAAAAATATCTTCATCTTTATCTAAAAACTGATTATCTTCTCCCATATCATCTTCACAACCCTTAATATTATGGTTTTGTGGGTTCTGTTTCTTAATTTTCTAGTAATAAAGGCATCCTCTGAATCAGATGTAGAGGTTCTCAAGAAATACTATTGTGGTTTGATTGATGTTTATACATTCTTAGGGGGAACTTCTTTTGATTCTGAATTTACTTCAATTGCAACAACACCTTCTTTTTGTTTCTTGCATGTACCCCTCATTTCCCTTTTCCCTCTTAAGTGACGAGACTACCTTGTGGGTCTTTTCTACCCTAATATAGGCACAAAAGAAGACCCAATTTTCCTTTTCTTGGCTCTTGATGTCTTCTTAGTGGTATGGGTTTCTTTTTACCCTCTATTGTGGGTTGTTTCACAGTGGTTGCAAGTCGAGTATCCTGCATATCATGATTTTTTGATTCATCCTTGCTATGGGTAGGTGAAGCAGGGAGGTCAAGGGATCCTTCCCTTTTTGACACAAAAGGTTCTACTTTATCTGGTATAGCAGGTTCTTCTAAAATATTATCAATGTGGTTAAATTGATAAAGCTTTCCCATGAAACTTGTGGGTGTTGAATTCTTAGAA
Organism: Sequoia sempervirens; assembly: GCA_007258455.2. Lineage (NCBI taxonomy): Eukaryota > Viridiplantae > Streptophyta > Pinopsida > Cupressales > Cupressaceae > Sequoia > Sequoia sempervirens. The sequence continues at coordinate 7,597 of VDFB02274821.1, forward strand.
TCCTTTTAACCAATAGGGTGACAAAACAATAATGTGACAAGGTAGTTTTATTCCTTTTTATTTTATATTCAAATCCCATTCTTTTCAACATGTTATTGAGAAAATTTGGAAAATTAACTCTTTTCTCTCTGATGGAGATGACTCTGGAGTTTGAAATGAACTATATATAATAAGGATTTCCTACCATCACATGTAAGATACTTAATGATATATGAAGTAATAGAATCCAAAACCCATGGCTAGGATAACCTTTTAGTACCTTGGTTGGGTGAGTCCATATTTTTTCCATTTTCTCTAAATTCATCTCTAGCAGTGCCAACATTTTTCTGTACTAGAAACTCCTTTCCTTCCCTTGGAAAACCAGAAAATTCTATACTTGCAGGCTCTAAAGCAACAACCTTCAAACCCTTAAATATGGCTCCATCATGCTATAGTGTATCTATAAATTTCTCCATCATATCCTCATTGTATTCTATCAACTTCAAGAAATAGTCCATCCATCCAATATGTTGGAAAATAGGTGACACCAATTTGTCTTCCAATAGTTGATTGTCTGCAAATGGCTCTCTTCTGATTATATCACCACCCATAGTGAAAGTATAATTTGTTTGCTCAAACTCCCTGAAATTTATTCTTTATCACTTTTCCTATGTGCTTGTATTCCAAATGTAGTTGTTCTACCCCTTCTCTTTCCTTTTGAATTTGAATTATAGCTATTGTATTATAGAATGGGGAAAAAAAAAAGAATGGAAAAGGATTTTGTAGAAAGTATTTAGGATTTTGAAAACCAAGAATGAAAATGAAAGACCTACTTCTTTCCCCCCAACTTAAGGTTTTAAGTTTCCTCACTTAACTACAGTTGTTTTTGCGGAGGGTGAAATGATGTATTAGAAAAATGAAAATGGTATGAAGCATGAAATATTCATTATGAAAGCATGTAAAAACATAATTGAAATCTATGATAATTAGAGAAAATTAATGTGTACTTATAGAAGTTTAATGAACTGAAACTTAACTCATGTGAAATTGATTTGAACTACCCACAACAAGATATGATGTGATTGTTGGGTAAGAGCAAGAAGATGAGTCCACAAAATGTGAAAGTTTTTTCCTTAGGAAAAAAAACAAAATCGTCTTGCCAAAAATGGGATCCCGCTTTTTAATAAACATGATCCCGCTTTTAGAAATTGGATCCCGTTTAGCTTTGGGATCCCAAGCCTAAATTCTAAATGGGATCCCATTTTTTAAGGATCTCATTTATTAATGGATCCCGAACTGGTGGACAGGAAAAGGGATCTCGATCTTTACAAACGAAGATCTCGATTTGTAAAAATTGAGATCCTATTTTGTAAAGATTGGGATCCTATTTTAAAGTGGTATTTATTTTTAAAAATAAATGAAACTTAGTTATTCATAGAGCACAAGATCCCGATTTCATAGATATGACAGCGACGAGAATGATCTCCAAGTGCATCTCCACCCCCTATCCTTTTTCCTTTTTCATGTTTTTTTGAAATTTTTAATACAATAATAGATTTTAGCATTTTTTTTCAATTTATTTAGTGTTTTATGTATTTTATTTACCTGTAATAGAAGAAATGATGATTTTTAGAAGTAGAAGAAAAAAGAAATGAAACCCTCAATATATTGAATGTAAATTAAAAAGCAATCTTAAATTGTATCTTAAGAACAAAATTTAGCTTTTGAAACCTAAATTGTTCAATCAAACCAAAAAAAATTGCATTTGAAAACCCTAAATTGGAAGGAAACAAAAAAAATTGCATTTGAAAACCCTAAATTGAAATGAAACAAAAAAAAATTGCATTTGAAAACCCTAATTGCTTTTGAAACCCTAAATTCAAATCAAGCAAAACAAATACATTTGAAAACCCTAATTTGAAATGAAACAAAAAAAATTCCATTGAAAACCCTAATTGCTTCTTGAAACCCTAAATTTAATTCAAACAAAAAAATTTGCTAAAACCCTAAATTGAAATCAAACAAATCATTTTGCATTTGAAAACCTTGATTTCAAGCTCAAGAATATTCGATAATGGAAAAATTCATTTGCATTGCTTAAATGTTTTAAATTTCATTTGCATTGTATGGAGACAAGTATGTAGCATGCCTATGGAAGAAATTATTTGATAGATTTAGGTTGATACATAGTAAATTAGGGTCCTTGATATTTGCAATGAAATAGGATTTGATAAATATTAAACATTTAAATGTGTATTCATCAAGAGGCACAATCAATTAAATGTTATGAACATAGATATAATTAGAATAGAAAACATGTTAAACTTTACTTGTGGGACTAGTGGATCGTTACAATTGATAAATTTTCAATGTTTGTTTGCAAATTTAGTTAGAAAATTCCTAAATTATTGTACAATCCATTTCCAATTGTCACTTAATTAGATAATATTTGCATTCATTTCTATTTTATGTTTTGATCTCTCTTAGTCATGGCTTGTCTCCTTTTCTTGTTTGCATGTGTTGTCTCTTGTCTTTCGACAATCTTAGCTCTCATTCTAGTCAATTAGTTGTTAATTAGGCTTCTAGTTTATTCTAAAATCTCAATTTGCACTATTTACCTAGACACTAAAATAATCTAAATGTTTTTCTTTTCTTTCTTTTATGTTCTTTCAATTCCAAACAATCGAAAATAAAATAGGATTTTGGATCTTTGGAAAATTTCAACATTAACTAATTTTATTATACATTTTATTCAGTTGAAATTGTGTCAAATATTTGGAGCAAGGTTTCATGCCAACATATTAGTACTAATGTGGTCTTTATAGAAAAATAAAAGGAGTGTTCTATTGATTTTTTAATTCTAGGCTTTTAGCCATAGCAATAGTTTATAATGTATATTTATCAAAGGGAGCACTTCATATTTCTTGCACTTCATGTGTTTCTTATTTCAAAAGAGGCAATATTATTGGCAAGAAAATGTCAAAGGTATCAATGCATATTTGTTTGATCACATGGAAAATAAGTTAGGGCTCGGTACAAAACAAGGTTAACATGTGAAAAAAAATATATTATTGTTGATTATCATGAGGCAAAAATTCTTGAGGAGCTAGGGGTTTACAGGTGATGATGTCGGTATCTCTTGGACAAGACATTGCTCGATTTGTCACTAAGTGAAGAAGAAGTAGGTTCTTTCAAGCCGCATTTTCAGGTAATATCTTCTAGTTATCTTTTTTTGACAAGTAGTTAACAGTTTGATTAAATCCTTGAATGTTAATGATGTTGACAGTTTTGTTGAGATTCATGGTAACATTGATTAATTGTCTTCTATGAACAATGATTCCAAAAGAATGTAGAAATCCTTGTTTATTCAATGTGCATTTGTTAAGGAAATGGTTTTGTTGTTTCAAAGGTTAATGATGCCTATTTCTTCGAAACCCTTGTCTAGATTTTTGGGGCTTTGGTTTATTTTGGACAATGGGTAAAGAGACAATGTGGTTCATAATTGTTTTTGTTGTCAAAAGCAGTAATGTGTAGCCTACCTGTCATTGTATATAGGTATCTTGAAGAAACGGTTTTTTATCTATCTTTGTACACAAGCAGTTGGTAACTGAAAGTTTTTTTCAAAGTAAAAGTATGATGGTTTAAAGGCATTATAAATATAGTGTTATTTGACACTATAATAGTTGTTCTTTTAAAAAAAGAGAGACATTTTTGTTGAGAACATATTTGGAATTAAAATGCAAGATAAATTGTAAAAAATACATTTAATATTTTTGAAGACTCCATTATGATTTTTTAGATATTAATGTATTGTTTGTGAAAAAGTTGGTTATGTAGTGAAACAGAGCAACCCTCTGTATTGAATTTTTTTTATATATACAATTGAAAGATGCAATGATAAGGTCAAGTCGGTGAGACAAAAATGACCTTCGCTAGTGAGGGTTGTAATCAGTGAGATTCAAATTTTAATAAGCCAGTGAGGAAAAAAATTTGAGTGGTTTTTCTATCCCATGAGGGTTTTCCACTCAAGACAAAAATAGTGTTATAATCTTGTTGTCTTGGCATGATGATATTATGTGTTTAATTTCTTTAATGTTTCTCATTTCAGTTTTATGATTGCATTTAGTTCATGAATGTTTTAATCATGTAAAATATTAAAATCATACATTGTTTGAAGATTGTTAAAGGAAAAAATTAACTTAAGACACTGATTCACCCCCCCTCTTAGTGTCTTCACCACTCCAACAATATATATGTATACTTGATCAATATTAATGAAAAACATGTTAAATAAAATAATCTTATATTCAATTAAAAAAATATCAAGTTAAAGTATACATCAAACTCAAACTTAATAATACATAATTATGTGATTCTATTACAAAAATAGTCAGTCTATTCATAAAATAAAAAATATTCATATACTAATGTTCTTGCATATGCGATGAATCAAAAATATTAACCCCCTTACTTGTCATCCTATTACCCTAAACCCTAAACCGATGTCATAAGGGGTTGTAATATGACATTTTTTAAGGGGATCAAATAAGTTCTCAAAATTTTGTGAAGTTTCCCAAGGCAACCAAATTTAACAATAATAAGATTGTGCAAGATTATAATATGAATGAGATTTCATGAGAGGTTGGTCAATCGAAACAAGAGACATATCAATAAATTGTTCCACAAGAAAATTTTGTTCACTAACTTGCAAGTCCATTATTCCAAGGGCCACCCAAACTTCACCATAAACCCTAATCCCTAAACCATGAACTCTAAACTCTAAACCCTAAACCCTAAAGCATTCATTTTTTCATAGGACCTTAAAATGAAATTTGGTTTCCTTGGGAAACTCCACCAAATTTTATTCCCTTAAACTTTCATGTCATTTGATAGGGATAACACCATAGATTCCTTAATCCATCCTATTACCTAAACCCTAAACTCTAAACCCTAATCCTAAAGCCATCATTTTTTCAAGTCTGACCTTAATGAAATTTGGTTTCCTTGGGAAACTTCACCAAATTTTATTCATAAACTATGTCATTTTAGTAGGACCTTACTACATAGATCCCCTTAAGCCACCATATCACCCTAAACTATAAATCGATGTCTTAAAGGGTCCTAATATGAAATTTCTTAAGGGGTTCAAAGAAGTTCTCAAAATTTGGTGAAGTTTCCCAAGGAAACCAAATTTAACAATAATAAGATTATGGAAGATTATAATATGAATGAGATTTCATGAGAGGTTGGTCAATTGAAACAAGAGCTATATCAATCAACTATTCCACAAGAAAATGTTGTTCACTAACTTCTAAGTCCATTATTCCAAGGGCCACCCAAACTTCACCCTAAACCCTAAACCCTAAACCATGAACTCTAAACTCTAAACCCTAAACCCTAAACCCTAAAGCATTCATTTTGTCCTAGGACCTTAAAATGAAATTTGGCTGCCTTGGGAAACTCCACCAAATTTTATTCCCTTAAGTCATATCATTTTGTCCTAGGACCTTACTACATAGATCCCCTTAAGCCATCTTATTTCCCTAAACCATAAACCCTAATCTCTAAAGCCATCATTTTGTTAGGTAGGACCTTAATGAAATTTGGTTGCCTTGGGAAACTTCACCAAATTTTATTCACCTAAGCCATGTCATTTTTTCCTAGGACATTACAACATAGATCCCCTTAAGCCATCCTATATTAATGTATAGATAAATTCACTTATATCTTAGAGACCATGGATCAATTCAATAATATTTGTAATCCACCTTCACAACCTCCATCTCCACCACCTTCACCTCCACCTCCACCTCCACCCACTCCACCTCATAACCACCTCATCCGTCTACATCAACCTTAATTAAGATATCTTTCCCACTTGTCAATTCATGCAGAGCTGTCATCTTTCTTCACACGTACGTGCAATTATCAAAGGTATGCCATATCTTTTCTTATCGCATATTTTATTTATTTCATTCTATTCATTTACTGCTATGCATGTACCGGTCATTATAACCCGAATCTCTACCTGTTCTTTAGTACATGTGAGGACACATGTCATACTTTAAGTAGAGGCATTGATGATAAAATATGCTCATAATTTGATGATATGATGAACTTTTAATGTCTTTACTTTTGATATTTCATGGCTGTTTAAACTTTGTTGAAACCTTTTATCGGGATATCCTATAGCAAGATACTTTTATATTCCTGCAGCTTATTGTGTTGACTTGATTGCATTTATTGCCCTGTTGACTCCTGAAAATGACTGGTATATCGTATACAGTTTTTGAATGATGAAGTAAACTTAAATGTGTGATTAATGAATAGATATCGTGTATGTGCCATGTGCCTTTTCTCTCGCCTGTTACCTTTTGTTTCGCAGGTTGTTGAAGAATGATCGAGTCAAGCACAGCCGATCTTGACCTTGCAGTAAAATCCATTTCCTGCATGACTACGAGGAAGCTCCGGTGAAGACTATTTGACCGAAACCGTTGGGAAATATTTTTAATGACAAGTCAATCTGGAAAGAGTGGAGCGCTAGATTCTCTCCGGATCGGGTTGAGCACATAAATTCATTTATGAAGTTTGTTCCTTGATTCTGGGATGCATGTTACTTCCACGTCTTTCTTTGATAAAGTTAGTTAATTAGTTAGTTGTTCTTTTGATTTAAAAAATAAAGACATACTCCTCTGTGAGAGTATTTGTGGCTGGATGGATATTTTTAGTGATGAATTTATGAATTTGGTTCAATGGATATTTTTTAGTGTTGAATTTATGAATATAATAACTTATAATGATGAATTTATAATAGTATATATTTTATGACTATCTACTATCATGATTTCTCCTGTTGGAAAATTGTAATTTATATATGTGTCAGACATAAATGAGATTTTTGTGAATGTTTCAAGTTTATTTTTTAGTATGTACATGTATGAAAATTACATAGTTCTAGATCTTAAATTTTGAAATTTGTATGTACACATAGTTTAGTTGAATGATGTATGCATGCATTATGCATCGTATTTTTTTATTTTAAATGTATGTAGATCTTAAATTTTGAAATTTGTATGCACATGCTCAAGTTTAATAAATGTATATATGTGTATGTATATGTATGCACATCCTATTTAAACAAATTTGCATGTACGTTTAAAATTTATCTATTTCTTGTAATTTTTTAAGTTTGTATGTTAATTTTGTATAATTTAATGCAAGTGAACACTTATATAGATATTATCGATCAAATTTACGTTGATGACATAATTAAACCACCACCTCCATTCCCTCCACCTCCACCCCCTCCACCCCCTCCACATCCCCCTCCACCTCGTCCACCTCATATCCCACCTCCACCACTTGTTGGATTAGATGAGGCTCACTTGTGAGCATGTATCAATGAACATGTGGAATCCATTCAAAACCAAATCAATGCTATGAAAAATTAAGCATTGATTGCACCACATGTGAGACTTTTTGAATCTAAGATGCAAAATGTTTTTGATGCCATTAGGACTATCAAATCTGACTTAGATAGGCATCGATGAAATAGAGAGCAGATGAGATGATTTTATGCAAAAGGTATCTCATATAAACAAATTTTAAACCTAAAAATAAAAAAATCCCATCTAGCCCCTTATTTTATCGACCCTAATACTCAACAACCTGTTCCTGCCACTAAATCTAGAATATCCATGAGGTGGTGCATACATCTACAAATGAGTGCACAATTTTGGGATCAATGGTATATGGTATTTGATAGTACACCACACGCTAATATGGAGGTCCCATTATATTTTTTGAGGAAACCATATGCAAAGTTTGTTTTGGGGAAAAAGCCCAATTATTTTGATATTAAATCATTTCAGGGTGTTGGTGGTAGCATGGTGCAACAGAGGTTAGGGGCAAGGGTTGATCCCCAACACCCCATTCATGTGCAACCCCTTGTTGCTCTTCTTGGTCCTGCCATTCTTGCACTTGTGCATCAACGTGTGGTGCTATCGACATCAGGATCCCTCAATATGCTCACAGGAGACCTTGATCAACATGCTTATGCGATAGCGGCTAGGAAGCATAGAGACTGTGATGATGGAGGAGCGTTCTATGGAGTTGGTCCTAGTACCATTCCAAAAGTGTTGAAACCACATGTATGTACTATTCTCCATCAGCTATGCTATGGGCTTGATTAGGCCACACCTAGTTCAGATGGATGTGGAGATTTTGGTGGATCATTTGGTCACCTCAATTCATTCGTATAATTTCTTACTGCAGAGCATCACCCTAAGGATAGTGTAACACAGGTATAAATATGCATCTACATGTTGAATTTATAAGAATTTTAATGAACATATATATCAAAAAAAATTTAATACATTTTAACAATCAAACTGTTTGGTGTACAGATGACACTAATGATGGGGAAATCATCTACACCATGAGTACATATGTTGACACCAGTCCTAGTCGACAACCCTTATGGGGTATTTTGATTTTAATTTTTTTAATTATATATGAAATAATTTTTAACTTGAATTTTAAATTTATAATTCAATCATGAACATATGTTTTAAATATTTATGTTGGTTCAAGGGAGTCAATCAACTTCAACATCAATTCCACCCAAGGGGTTGTCGAGCACTCCACTGTCAAGTGTCGTAGACAAAGGGAAGGTACATTTATATTGTAATTATTTAACTTACAATACTTATAGTTACAATTATGAATTTTGAATTCATTATATATCAAATGTGCATGTACACTTGTAAATATTATAAGTGTTAAATGTCTATATGTATGTCTATGTTGATACAATAATGAGAATGGGCATTGGACAAACATTAGATGTTGTGGCTACTTGTGAGGCCTCTGAATTTTAGATTGTTTAAAAAAGTTTCTACACAAAATGTGCAAACTTGAAAATATGTATTTTAACCTAATTCAAATATACATGCTTTAAATTTGATCTTGTAGGACTTTGCTAGTGTGACTTTCTGCCATGACATAGTCATAGTTACACCTTTAGGAGGACATGTAGAGCAAGCTCTAGATATCATGGTAATTTGAATTTTTTATTATTATTTTTTAAAACTGTAGGAATCAGTTGGGTATTCATCCCTCTACAAACTGTAGTGCACCTGGTAAATGTTTTTCACATGACCAGTGGCATTGGTGCAACACGCCCTTTGGTACCTCAGTTTTGGGGTGAGACTAGACCTCATGACCTCATTCCTGCAATAGGATGCTTTAGCCAATCGAGCTAGGCCCCCCACCCCAATTTTTGATTATATTTAAAGTCAATTTCAAATTATACATTGTGAGCTCATACATGTTAAATTCTTTTTCTTTTATAGCATGAGACACATCTTGTAGTTGAGCATGTACAAATAGGTCTTGGAGTAGAGGGTGCACAACCTCTTACAGTACAATTTAAATATGATAAATTATAATTTAAATTGAATTAAATCATTTTTAATTATAGACTTGCATCTAATTTCAACTTTCTTTCCCTTGTATATGTAGATTGATTTAGAGAATTTAGAGGTTGGTCTAGGTGCACCAGAGCATCTAGAGCCAAATATGATGGTAATTTAATTTTATGATGAATTATAAATTAAATTTTCATTAAATCATTTTTAATCATCTTACATCTGATTTCATCTTTCTCTTGTAGAGAGTAGTCCAGGTCATCTGCATAGTCCGCATGGTGTGAAGAGGTCTCTTGATTATAGAGATGATATGAGTTAGACATGATTTCATGGGTTGTATTTGATTATTTCATGGACTACATATTTGGTTTCTCATGGACTTAATATTTTGTTTCATGGACTTTATTTCATGGTTTGTACTCTTATGGACTTAATATATAATGGTTTCAAGGACTTATTATTTTGTTTCATGTACTTTATTTCATGGGTTGTACTCTTATGGACTTAATACATATTGGTTTCATGCTAGACTTAATATATTGTAAATAATGGAGTTTATTATTGTTTAATTATAAATACAAATATGAAATTAAAGTTGAAATTAATAGGAGATTTCAATATTTGTACTTTACAAATTTAGTGATCCATACATGATATACATTCAATAATTAGTGATAATTAGTCAATGTTCACTTATTTAATTCATGTCCTAATAGGATGACTTATGGGGCCCTAATACACAAGTTATCTAATAAAATAAGAAAATAAATCATAATCTACAAACTTGAAAGCAATCTATTTATATACCACAAAGGGTGAAATTTTAAGAAATAAACAATACCATAGAAGATTAGAGAACAAAAGCATTAATAAATTCTATACACTACACATAAATACCAATCAAAATGCAATAATTTTTTCCAAAAAAATTGTTCTATAAGTATACACCATATTTCCTAGTTCTTTTACAACACAAAATTAAAGAACAATTATACAACTTAATTATCCAAAAATAGGCTAAAGTTTTGAAATTAAATAATTTACTCTTGTATTTACAAATCATGCAAAGTTCTAGAGAAAACTTAAGAACGGAAAAGTCCTCTTGACCTCATGTTCCACAAAAAAACACTAATTTATAAGTGTCAAAACAAATAATAGCATAAAAAAAAAATACGACAGCCTTCTTCATGTGTGTCCACCCTTTCTTCTAGTACTATCTGTTGGAATGGGAGTCACATCCTTTGTCAAAAGATACAACTAAGTTAATCTACAAGTTTCCATGTAATTGGAAACATCCTAAACCAAATGATTTCAAAATACAAATCGAATAATAGCAAACATCTTCACCTATGGACATCTTAAGGGGATAAAATTCTTCAATGTACATGTCTCCTATTTAATTGCAATTGATATAATTAACTTAGAATTTAGGATGACTCATCATAACAATCGCATTCTATACAATTTAAATAGTGTCAATGTTTATTTAGTTCATGCCATAATAGGATGTCTTAAGGGGATCAAAGAAGAGTATAATTAAGTATAAATATTAAGTGATATAAACAAGTATTAGACTTTAGGATGATTCATCATAACAAATGATATAATTAAGTATAATATTTAGGATATGTCCTAATACAATGTCTTAAGGGGTCCTAATACAATGTCTTAAGGGGATCAAAGAAGAGTATAATTAAGTATAAATATTATGTGATATAAACAAGTATTATACTTTAGGGTGACTCATCATAACAAATGATATAATTAAGTATAATATTTAGGATATGTCCTAATATGATGTCTTAAGGGGTCCTAATGTTACGTCTTAAGGGGATCAAAGAAGAGTATAATTAAGTATAAATATTAAGTGAGATAAAAAAGTATTATATTTTAGGGTGACTCATCATAACAAATGATATGATTAAGTATAATATTTAGGATATTTCCTAATATAAATTCTTAAGGGGAACAAAGAAGTAATATACATGTTGTTTAGTGATTATACAATCAAATTTAAAGTTTCAAAGTAGGGTGACTCATCATAAAAAAATGATATAATTAAGTATAATATATAGGATATGTCATAATAGGACATCTTACGGGGATGAAATACTTCAAAGTACATGTCTCATATTTAATCGCAATTGATATAATTGATTTAACAATAATTTATACATGATATTTAGTGATTATACAATCAAATATAAAGTTTCAAAGTAGGAAAACATGCACATTTAACAAACAAAATATATAGAATATTGATTTTGACACATAAAAGTACATAGAGTATAATTGTGTATGTACATGTATTTGTAATTTGTACAAAATGTTTAATTGTGTAAGCATGTATGTACATATATTTCAACTCAAAAAAAATGTTTACAAAATTTGGCTATGCCCTATCAAGAACATCTAAAACTTGTGCCTGGAATGTAGTAGGTCATCATGCCACTTGATATCAAAATGGTACAAGCAATATCAATGAAATCATCAAAACATACATATTTTAATTTATATAAAACTATCTATTTGTACACAACTCAAGTACATGTATTTAAAAGTATTTGACACATGTGTGTAGGTTGAATATGCATCCTCTCCTTTTTGTTTCAAAGTATGAGATCAATGTGATGATGGCTTAAGGATACAAAAAAGGATAATAAATCAATTTTAACTATTAATGTACAATAAATATCAATATATAATGAAAAAATGTATGTAAATATAATTTAACAAATAATTACCTATTTTTACCAAGTATTCCATGTTGTCTAGGTCGAATCTGCATGGACTGTCCTTTTTGTGATGATGGCTTAAGGATCTATAAAAGGAAAATTTAAATCAATTTCAACTAATATCACACTTGATAAATATCAAAACATGTATTTAATCTATTTAAAAGGACAATATAAAACTAAAACTATGTTTACCCATATTTACTTATTCCATTGTACCATTTGCAACCTCTCTTTTCTGCAACACATCTATGATTGTCTCATGATCTTCCATAGAAATTATCCATAGCACTTTATTTGTAGGTCTTCCATGATACCGATCTAGTTTTATATTTTTTTCCACCACCAAATGTGAATAGTGTATAATCTTTTTATGTGTTTCAAAAATTTTGAATGCAGGCAAACCATTCTTCCTTATCAGGTATTTTCATAGCCAAGTTCCAAAAGCCACCATAAATCCTATTGGAAAACATGATAACCATCATCAAATAAGTTCTCAAACTTTTCTTAGGGGGATTCAAAGATTTTTTCTAAAAAATTTCTTAAGGGGATCAAAAACTTGTTATCAAAATTTGCTTAAGGGGATCATCATACCTGTTGGATAATGATAGTCATCATCATCTTCTCAAGGTGCTATTAACTTATGTTTAGTCTCCACACAACAAGCCAACCAATATTTCATTTCCTCTTCATTCCCTTTAGGTGCAACAACAACATACACATGTCCTACAAATAAGATTTGATTTAAGAACTTGTACGTGTCTATATAATTTGACCAATCTACATACATCCATTCATATGTATATAAATAAATAATTTAGTATTACAAAATAGTAATAAAGTGAAATAAAATGAAATAAATTGAATTAAATTACCTTCTTGTACAAGTTCTGAAACACAGTCATAGTCTTCTGATGCAAACACTTGATCATTGTCTTCAATTGTTGTTTCATATTGATCATGTGCTTGTGCGAGTGTCAACAATATTTTCTTCCAATCTTCAACCCATTCTGTATTTTCACATGATTCCCAATCTCTTGAGATACAAAACTAACAAAAACATGCAAGATCCCTTGTCCATATAGTCCATGTGTTTGTATTTGAACTCTTAAATGAATATCATTTAGTAGATCCACTTATTGTCTCACAATAAATTCTAGGTAGAATGTTCTCTTATTCAACCAACCAAAAGAATCATTGAACTGTAGAGTACTCATTCGAACCAGGTGTAGATAATCTTGTATTGCTCCAATCCACAATCCCATGTGCATCTTTAAACTTTACTGCATCCTCAAATTTCAATTGTTCTCTAGAAAGAATTCTTTTAACACACACACCAGCTCCATCATGTTCTCTTCTACCATGCCCAACTTAAAAAAAACTCCACATATGTTGGAAATTAAGTTCCTTGTGAACCCTACTTAACCAATAGAACATTCAATAATTCTTAAATTGTATCATACAATTATCTGACCATATGAGATGTTATGTCATCTGGATTCCTCTTTCTCTTAAATTTCTATAAAATATATTGAAACAATATTGAACAAACTCTAACGAGTGTAACCGGTTGTCACTCAAATAGAAATGATACTCCCTCAAAAAATTTATATCATCCTCTATGCTATGATTTGCATGTTTATAAAAAATATGAACAAACATAGCTACTTACACTGAATTATAATTCTATGATTGAATTTCCTCTTACAGAGCTATAGTATAGTTTTTTGCAAAATCAACCACTAGTAGTATACTACCAATTGGAAATGTGTTTCTACATGTAGGAAATTGGCCATCAAACCATTGAGCATGTTGAGAGTGCATGACATGTTTTAGTACAATCTTATTCTTAAATTATAATATTAATGCATGTACACTAACTTTTTCTATAACTAAATCACAACACTTCCAATTTTTCCATCATTTAGAGAATAGCTAACATTCTTAAATCTTTTAACATCCACTAATTTTTTTCCAAAATCATTATCAACACTTTCATGCATGCAAAATCTTAAGAATGAAAGATTTCCACAACTAGTGCATTGGATGGGGATTGCGAACTTTGGAGCCCACTCTTAATTTTAAAACATCTCTAGAATTAGATGATGTAATGCCCCGTCTTAATAACCTAAGAATGTTGCAATTGTGTATAAAGGTGTAATATTTTTTTTTTTTAAAGTTTAATTATTAAGTTAATTAGTTGCATACATTCATTAGGCTAAGCGACGTTACACTACTTTGAGTTTTCCATAAGTGACTTAAGTATTTCGCATTACACATATTAATAACATTAACATAAAGATAAACCTTGCATAACATTGAAATTTCCATTCATGATAACATAATAAAGTACATACAAGATTTTCCATACATTGCATTTGATAATTTATACAATTCTCATCCATCTGATGAGGTAGTTCAAAAATGATTACAATTACAATTACATTGTTCACCTCTTATACAATTGAGGAATGTTTTCAAATACAAGTTTACAATATACAATGTTGAAAGTACACATAAGATCCAAATGCGAGCTCTCCATCCATGAAGCTCTCGATGCCATGATCACAAAACTAGGGACCCAACAGAGTAAGGTGCACATTCCACCCAACCATATGGTACCCGTAGGTCCACCCCCTGTGCTAGAAGATAGTAATAAGGTTACCTAGACCTAATCTACTAACCCTAGACATTAGTACACAAAAGACTATTGGTTACATTGCTTCCAGATTTTAGACAATTGATTGTAATACAAATACAAGGTTATCTATTATTCTAGGTGGAGTGTCATCACAACAATGCAAAGGTTACCCTAGTGTTTCTTCCTAGGTTCTGGCCCCCAATCTTTGGGTTACCCTGGTAACCTCTTACAAAACCCGGCCCCTATTGCATATTGTTGCGGAATCGAATGCCTCTTAAGGAAACAAGACATCGATTTTCCATTCCAGGCCTTCTCATCTTATACTCATGACTGTAGTAGCTCAATAGTCATAAGAGAGGCATGCACATCTTGTTAAAAGTTTTAAGTCTAACTACTATGTCAATTAATTATCACTGACTTAGTTAACTATTTGTAAGTTACCCTGACACCACTTTGTGTGTCGGCCCTTACAAATAGCCACTCCCCTAAACATAACATGGGAATCTAAGTTTTCAAGACTAGGGTTTACAAAGTGCACAAAAGATCAACACATAACTGCCAGAATTACCTCAATAAAAGTCTCAATTTCGTTCACAAAATTACAGTGCACTACCCTAGTTTGTTCAAACATAAGAAACCATAGTATATTTTTACTTCCCAAGAAATACCACATCTGGAAGACTTAATAACACATTAAAACAATCCCCATTTGCCCAATACAAAATTTAAACCATTAAGCAAATACGCATCTACCATTTGGATATTCTAAATCCATATGCATCATCTTGAAAACAATATGTTTATAAATCAATTTAATAAAAGATCTATTTTAACATCAATATAATTAAAAGTATTTGTTTCATTTATTTCAGTCCTCTAATTTTTTTTTAAAAAAAACAATTTTCATAAAAATCATTTTCTATACTTCCACAATTTTCAAATTTCTCATGCAATATTGAAATAACGAAATTTATATTTTCTAATTTAATACAATATACGAATTATACAAATATCTACACTTAAACATATATACATGTTTTAAATATAAATATTAATGTAAAAGAAATACCATATTTAATTCCAATAAATATACATATATATATATATATATATATATATATATATATATATATATATATATATATATATTCATTAAATTAAAATCCGAATTATAAATTTATACTCATTTAAATTTTATTTATAAACTATTAATAAAATTCGTATGAAATCAAAATCTAAAAAGTAACAAAGTTTTTTTTAAACAGAATCGCAGCCTATACTTGGCCGCGACAAGGGTTTTAGCAAGCATCGGCCGCAGCTGAGCCAAACTGTTAATGGCGGAGGCAGTGGGAGTTACTCCCACCATCACCTCCCTTAGGGGCGGCGGCTGTGGGAGTGGCCACAACCACCTCCCACCGTCGCCTCCCTTAGAGGCGGCGACTGTGGGGAAAACCCCCATGGCCCCTCCAATATAACCCTTATATTTTTAAAATAAAATTTTCAATGAAATAAAAATCGCGTTCAGCAAATTTTGATTAACGAAATGCAATACAATCTGATGCAATAATTTAATATATATATATATATATGTATTTGTATATGTATGTATATATATATTCATTACTGATATATATATATATATATACATATATGAATACATATATATATAATTCATATAAAACAGTTTAACAGTGAAACTGGGCAGTATTTATCAACAGGGATTTGAAAAAGAAATTACAATCCCTTCTACTATTTAATACAGTTTTCTTGTTTTCACAGTTTTCACAATTTTCACAGAGCTTTGAAATAAAACAATAGAAAATTTATTTCTATCACCACTAAAATTCTTTACAGATCCTTTCCCCTGTTTGAATAAAACTTTACCAGATTCTCAAAAAAGAACACAGGAATTACAAAGCATATTATTTCTCTATCTTTTAAGGAAAGAACATTCATAACAAGAAAAATACCTGTACTAAGATGACTGCCTGTAGGAAGATTCCTTTTGCCTGTAGTGTACAAATCCCAAAACCTTCTTCCAAAAGAAATTCTTCAATCCAAGAGAGCTTAACCAACCACCAAGATCCTCCAAGGGATCTTCCACAAATATACAACCCCAGAGGAAATACAAATCCTCTCAGAAAAATAAATTTTTACATAGCAAGAATTTTTTTGCAAAAGCTTTGATAATTTCCCGTGAGGAAATTGAACAACCTCTGTGATTTCCCGAGATCCAAAATATCCTCTCCGTAACAATTTTTCAACAACCCCAATGCAATTATTACACTCACACACATGTCGAGAAGTGGTTGCAAAATATCTTCCCACCACTTCTCGGCAATCTTTCATTTTCAATTTGCATGCAAATATTTATTTAATTTATATTTTAAAACTAAATTTCAATTCACATGCATTTATTTTTATTTTTATTTCTAATTTTCAAATGCAATATAATTTACACACTTAATAATTTAATTTAATTAATTTATTTATTTAATTAAAATAGTTTAATCTTTTTAAGATCAACTATTTAACCAAATAAGCTAATTAATGGATTAAATTATCAAGCAAGTAAACTTCTACCACATTTAAACATTAATTAAAATACCAATAATTAAAGCACAATAAACTAACATTAAAATTAACCAATATTTAACTTTCAACAATTTATTCAAACAGAAAAATAACAATACAACCTATGACTCTGAACTAAAATAGACAAAGTACTAAGACCAGGGTTAAAGACTAGACTAGGGTAAACCAAACTACTATCTCCCGATCAACGTTTCCATTGAGTCTTGACACGCTCAGACCTGAGTACCCAGGTGGAGTCGGTGTCATGTACCTGCAAATCCTGCAACCAAGCAATAACATGCATACGAAGATATATATATATATATATATATATATATAAAACATTAAACAGACACACCGTGCGAAGAAAATCACAGATATCGCAGGGCACTCGCAAGTGAGTGATGCGATTCCGTTCTCCACACCAATACACTTCACAGCAAATTGACGCAATAAATAGTTGTTAGTCCATCATAACATATACATAGCAATAATCAACTGATAATAAAACATCTAAACTATCTCAAATCATGTCTAAAATCAATAATCATCAAACAAGTATCATCATGTCACAAAATAATCCACTATCGCTCAAAACCAGCGATCAAAATATCCAACAAAGCATCATAGGTCTAACAATGTGAAAACATAACAACAAAAAGCATAAGCATAAACAGAGGGGTACTACAGATGATACCCTAGTATTGGCATGCCAATATTTTTCAATCAAAGATTTAATTTCAACATTCAATTTCATGTCAAAGTTTAGGATTCAACCACTAAAACTTCACTAATATTGCTTACCATTCTTTTATTCAAAGTTACTTTATTAACTATAGCAGTTGTCATAGCTCTTCTTGCTACATTCTTATCTTTAGATCGACTATTTTTTCTAATAGATTGAATGGCACTAGCAATAGTAGACATAGCATGTTTTATTGATTGATCTTTTCTTCTTTTTTTAACAAAAATCCCTAACTTTTTCATTAATTTTCTTATTTTCCGCATTCTCATCAATTACATCATTAGTTGACATTGAACTGAAAGTTTTTTATGATAAAAAAATTGATTGTATAATCTATTAGTATGTGTTCTTATTTGTCTCCAAGAAATCTTACCAGGGAGATTACCAAAATATCACTTTCAATTTTTTTTAAAATATATTCATTTTCAACATCACTTCCTAGAAATTCATTTTCATTTTCAACTTCAAAACTATTTTCATTTTCATCAACAAAACGGTTTTCATTTTCAGTTTCAATAAAAGGATTTTCATTTTCATTTTCAATAACAAAATAGTTTTCATTTTCATTTTCATTAAAAAGATTTTCATTTTCATTTTCAACAATGAAACGGTTTTCATTTTCATTTTCAATAAAATAATTTTCATTTTCATTTTCAACAACGATTTGACTCAAATCTTGAACTCTACAAATATTATCGATGTCAAAATTCTTATATCCAACATTTTTTAAATCTCTAATAAACACCATTTCCATGAGGCTTAAAGGTGGATTTGAAGACATACCTAGACTTGTTTCTATTGAAACATTCTCCATAGCATTGAAAGATATATTTAAAGACATACCAAAAGTAGTTTGTATATTCATATTAGATTCCACATTCACCTCTTGCAAGTTTGCATCATCTACATCCATGGTCTCCTCAATGTTTTTATCTTCAATAGTTGTGGAATTGGATGCTTCACCATCATTCATTGATTTAATTCTCATTCTTCTTTCTATTTTTCTTTGTTTCTCCTTCTCTCTCTTTTCTTGAATTTCTTTAGGGGTCAATACCTTCCTATCTTTCCTCTTATTCTGACATTGTGATCCCATGATTGAAATTTTTTGAAGTATACACAAATGAAAGTCAAAAACATGAGAGTATTCTGTGTTTTTTCTTCCTTCAAACAATTAGCAATTGTTCACAAAATTCCTCTTCCTCCTTCAAAAAAGTAGCTATTGAACAAACTTCCTTGTCCTCCTTCAAACAAGTATCAATTGAACAAAATTCCTCTTCCTCCTTTAAACAAGTATCAATTAAACATAATTCCTCTTCCTCCTTCAAACAAGTAGCAATTGCAGAAAATTTCTCTTCCTCCTTCAAACAAGTAGCTCAATTAAAAAAAAATTCTCATCCTCCTTTGAAAACAAATAGCAATTCAACCAAATTCCTCTTCCTCCTTCAAACAAATAGCAAATAAATAAAATTCCTCTTCCTCTTTTGAAAACAAATAGCATTCAATAAAATTTCTCTTTCTCCTTCAAACAAGTAGCAATTAAATAAAATTCATCTTCCTCCTTTGAGAACAAGTAGCAATTCAACAAAATTCCTTTGTAACAACGTCCCAATGATGCCTCCTTTCAAAATTGAAACATATCCCAAGTTGAAGAGCTTCAACAAGACAAAAGGTGATAGAAAATAGGGAATATGTCACAGTCGATCGTACAAAATAATTCTTAGACCCAGGATGTACCTCTTTGACAATAAAATTAAAAAGAATGGTTAAAAATAACTCAGATATAAATCGGGATCCTGAGTTATATAAATTGGGATGTCATTTATTAAATGGGATCCCATTCCATTTTCATTGGGAAAATGGGAAACAAGATTATGTTTAGTAAACACAATCTTGTTTCTTCAAATTTGAAATGTAGGTTGGGTTTTTGCTTCATTAATAGGTTCAGGAAAATGTTTGGGGATCCGAACCTAGGTCTTGGACCTAGTTTGACCTACAAGTTGAATGTCCTAGCAATGTCAAAAAAATACTGACTTTGGGCATATGTCTAAAAAACTTTTTTGCAAAATTTTTCAATGAAATTAAAACCCATTATAGATGAGACAGTGTAGATTCCAAATATGTAATTTTTTTACAATTGTATTATTTTTTAATTTTTCATTTAGTTTCTAATTAAACAAGTCCATAAATTTGAATTATCAAGGTTTTTTAGTATTTTAATAACTTTTTATCAACATAACATTTTCACAATCAGATTACATGAAAGTGTACTTCAGAAAATTCTTTTCAATTTAAAAAAATTCAAAAAATCATAAGTTTAGGTCATCTTATGCATGACATACATGACAATTTTTTAAAACACCAAATATGCCCAATAAAAAAATAACACAAAAAATATATTCAATAAACAATTACAAAAAAATATGGAAAGCATGCTTCAGTACGTTACAAATATTTTCCCAAAAGGATTTAGAAAAATATGATTATTTTGGTCAAAATATGGATGATGTACACATGCATGGTATGGTAAAAAAAATGACTTTTAAACAGTGGTTTTTAGAAACACCTATTGAAAATCAATTTGTATCATCTGGGTATTGAAATAAATTACATATTTGGAAACTAGACTCCGATTACTACATTTTATGATTTGTGACTTTTTCCAAGATTCCATCTCTAAGTGCTTCAAATTTGAAGGACAAATGTATCAAATTTTGAAAATCAAGGAAAACACTTCCACTAAATGGCCAAAAAGTGGACTCAATTTTTTTCCAGCAACTTCTTTGTAATCGCCATGGGTGATGAATGATGTAACTAAATGGCATGTGGAAAATGATGTCTATGAAAGGTTATGGGATGTATGATGATGGAATGTGAAATGAACTGCATATCTCATGGATATCGATAAAAGTGATATGAATGGTATGTGGGTTGAGGTGGATGAAGTTGCATGTGGTGAAATGATAGTTATAATGTGGCATGTACTACGGAATAAAGTTTATTGTGGATGGCCATGCAATTAATATAGAAGAATTGAAATTTCTAATAGGAAAGAGCTACAAGTGCCTACATCAATAGGTCCCTTCTAAATTTTGTCGCATGTAGGGTGTGAAGCTATAGGTCCCTAGTGCATCATGGACTGCACTTGAAAATTATCATTGATTGTGATCAAATGTGTTGTGTGTGCATCTGATATTTTTTAGGATATTATATTGATTGACCTCAATAGTGGAGATGTGTAGCTCATCTGCTGAGTCAATTGGAGAACCTGTTGTATCTATTGTTGAATATGTGTTGTCTGGTACAATGTCTTTTTCAAGATCACTTTCTAGTCCATATTATTGCATCAAGGAAAGAAGGAAGTCGTCCTTCTATACTATATTTTGACAAAGTTTCAATCTATGACCATTAACTGGTAGTGGAAATATGACTGCATCAATTATCTACAACTGTACTGCTCCATTTGGGAATACTTGATGTATCTCATAGGGACCTAACCATCTTATCTATAACTTCACTTTATAGTTTGTGTACCTTGATTCATATAGCAAATCCCAATCACCCATAATAAACTCCTTTGTTTTGATGAACTAATGTAAGAGCATCAACCAAAACCAATCAACTATCAAGGGTACTTCTGACCCCCAAAAAACTGAGAAGATCAAATACAAAATACCATTGTTTCACTTAACCTTTCACCAAAAATCTCATACAATTTCACTTGATTCTTCATTTCTACAAAACTTCAAGACAACATTTCAATATTCTAGATCCACCAAATCCATATTCCAAACCATTATCAGCATCAAATAGACTGAATCAAACTAATAACTTGATAAAAAATCACTGAACCAACTAACTCTTCACTATTCATCCAATTCACTCTTCAATACAACTCACTTCTAAAGGAAAATAGACAACTAAACATACATTTTTCCTTTCAAACTAACACCATACATTCACATCACTATAATCCTCATCAATTTAACTATATCAAACCAAGAACATGTTCACAAAATATTGTATTATCATATTCTTTGATTTTGCAGTCATAATACCCTTTTTACCCCTTTGGACCATATTACCCAAACCATCAAATTTGCAAGATTAACATCCAAACCTTTCCCTAATCATTTAGACATCTTTGAGAACATCATTTAGATAGGTTCCAATCAATATTTTCCATCTACATCTCAGTTTATACAAAGATCTCATTTTCTTGCATTCTTGCATCCAAACCCTAGTAGCACAACAACTTTACAAAAATGGGTATATCAAGAAACCCTTATAGAAACTCCATAAGCCATCCACTATTCCAAGGACCTATTTTTTCCAAGTTTAACATATCATAAAAGCAAATAGACTTTTTTTGTAACAAACATTAGAAAACTGGACTAAACATTGAAATAAGCCACAAATTAGGTCAATTTTGCAAATGAAGTATCCTTAATTCTCCACCAAGACACTTAATAACCCCAAACAGTCTTTATCCAGGTTACAAATCACTAGATTCAACCATTTTTAAGAATTGAAAAGCCCACTAAGGCATTAAATAACAAAACCCTTGCTTATAGGCTTAATATGCTTTGAAATGTGAGGGTTTAAAGGAAATCTATATTCCAACCTTATTCTCCTTAACCTCTGCCTCAAACATATTTCAAATAGTCTGCCAAAACTATAGGGACCTTTCCCCAACCTGCTTGAGTACCTTTTCAGCAAATTCCACTTTGAAAACATCATTTTTCATGATTGAACTCAAAAATTTCATGGACAACAACCAGAATTTGCATCTCAACTTTCCTTGCTCCTGTTCAACACACACAATATTTAACACATCCTAAATATACAATAAACAATCCATCCCACCATTTTACTATCCCTATAATGGTGGGGTAGGAAATATAACTCCTATGAGACTCTCAAACCCTTGATTGGTTTTTCTGACAAAACACATAAATTTAGCTTCTAAAACTGATGGAAATCTTTCAAGACTCCTTTAATTAATTTCTAACACCTTACACCAAGAAAACACAACAATGATAAAGCTTATACTCTATTGTATAGTTTGTACATGGACTGGTTCAAGAGATTAAACACTAAAAATACAGGAAATAGGGGCTTTATTTAATAAAATGTTTCAAGAATACAAAGAATGATCTGTGCTCGCCTTCTACAAGCTTTTTAAAGATGTTTCCAAAACATTAACTTCCTTTTCAACTTCCCTCATCGAATTAAACTTCCTAAAAATACCTCTTGACATTTCAACTTCCTTATTTTTGCTTTTTGTTGCATTTTACAATATTGCATTGACAACTTTAGCAATTTTTTCAATTTTTTGCTTTTTTCCAATATTTTGACCACCTAAGACCTATAAAGGATTCAAATACATTTATCATGACTTCACAAGACCTTGTTTACATTCTTTTACATTGGAAAATTCATTTTTTTGCAAGTTTTCCTATTGAAGGAATTTAGAGAGCAAGGTGCCCTACACCATGAACTGATCATGCCATCCAATTATTTATTTTTGAACAACCTTAGTGTGGTGCATAGCTTCCATCCTTATTTCATCTAATCCATTCAAATTGTGTAATATCTCTTTTTATTCTTTTGTCAAGTCCATATCTAGTTCAATTATTGTCTTTAGTATCTTGTATTCAAATTCAATGGAAGTACTATTGTTTTACCATACACCAATTCATATGTTGTGAACCATGTTATAGTCTTCCAAGTTGTCCTCTAGGCCCAAATTGCCTCAGGAAACCTAGCTGCCCAATCCTTCCTATGAATATGCAATATTTTGGACAAATTTTTTTCAATCTCCCTATTTGTTACTTCCACCTATCCATAGGCTTGAGGGTGGTACGATGTTGACTTCCTATGCCTTATTTCATATTCTCGGACCAACTTGGTGATCAAATCTAATGTAAACTTGGGACCTTGATCTGTTATAATTTCTCTTGGTACTTTGTACCTTGTAAATATGTCTTCATATAGAAATTTTGCCACATTCCCATCTCTAGAAAATTGTAAGGCTTTAACTTCTACCCACTTTGTTTGATAATTTATACATACTAAGATATACTCCTTGTTGTTTGATATTGGGCCAATAAAGTCCAACCCCCATTTATCAAATGGTGCTAATGCTAGTTGTGGTTACAAAGGAATCTCATCTATTTTAGTTGGCTTGCCCATCCTTTAACACCTGACACAGCTCCTTTTGTATTTCACTAAATCCTTATGAAGAGTTGGGTAGTAATAACCAATGGTGAGAATCTCGAGTGTTTTCCTCTTTGATACAAAGTGTCCCCCATAGGGTTCATCATGGTAGACTTTGATGATATCATAAACCTCATATTCCCTCATACTTCTCCTCATAAATTTTTTTGGACCCATGTAAAATAAATAACCAACTATCTAGGATTTGGGAAAACTTTTGTGTACTAATTGTCTCTTTTCTCTAGGGGAGAAATGAAGTGCTATTTGTCTTGCTACTAGATAATTGGAAATATCAACAAACCAAGGTGTGTGTAGAGATAGATAAAATAAATGCTCATCTAAAAAATAATCAACAACATCTTTTTCTGATTGAGTTGGTAGTCTAGACAGAAAATATGCTGCTACATTTGCTTTTCTAGGCTTATCCACTATGGCGATGTCAAATTCCTAAAGTAATAACAACCATTTGACAAGTCTACCACCAACCACAGGTTTATTCATCAAATACCTTATTGCAGTGTGATCAGTGTGGATGAATACTAGATATCCTATGATGTAGTGTTTGAACTTTTTGATTGCATAGACAACTATCAACATCTCTTTTTTGTCACTATGTAATTGAGTTCTTCTCCTTACAAATTTTTATTGATATAGTAGATAACATACTATTTATTACCTTATTTTTGTCCAAGTACTACCCCTATAAAAGAACCATAAACATTTGTGTGTATGTGAAAATGCAAGGTCCAGTTTGGTCCTCTCAAGATAGGTGCTTTAGACAATGTTGTCTTGAGTTCTTCAAAAGAGTGTTGAAATTCTATGGTCCACTCAAATTCTACATACTTTGTGAGTAAAACAAATAAAGGGGCTACAATTTTCCTAGAGTCTTGAACAAATATTCTATAGTAGCCAGCATGTCCTAGAAAAATCCTAACATCTTTGTTTCTAAGAATATACTCAACACTTCCCTTTGGAAAGTGGTTGGAGCATTGCATAGACGAAAGAGAAGAACAGAAAAAAATAGGAATACGTTCCCCAAGGGCATGTGAAGGATGTTTTATCCTAGTACTCTGGAGCTATTATAATCTAGTTATATCCATTGAATCTGATAGGTACATGGTTGGATTGAGACAATCACAATCTCAATGCTCTGAGTTCTTTCCTTGAGAACTCCTAAGGTGTCACTTCATCCACCATTCAACCTGTAGGTCCCCTGCTAGTTTAGGTACCCATGGTTCATTGCCAACCCTGCTATCATCACTAATTTGCTGCTACCAATTAGTTCTTGGTGCTTTTTCACACATACTCCATCTAGCCCTTAATAAGCTTAAAGACTAGTTAACCTCCAAATGTTTCCTAACTTGCATTCAGGGGTGTGCATGGGTTTTCAAAGCTTTAAAATAGTTAAGGGAAGGTTCTTGTACAAGCACAGATCTTCCTTCTTCTATCACTTTCGTTAAACCCTACTTTAGGGTTTGGAAAGGCTACTAGAGTTGAGCCCCTTTTAGGCCTCCTCACACAAGACAATTGCTTATCACTCCTCTCCTTCACCTAATTAGGCAAAACTTGCTTCTGTCACCCTTGCTCAAATTTGGAGCACTAATATATTTTTGAGGTCTTGGACTGTTTTCTATCTGTACATATGGTGTACCCTATTCTTGCAAGAACTAGGGTTTTCTTTGCTTCTTTTCTTGGACTGTTCAGCTTGTTCCAACCTCCAAAAGACCAAACAAAGGCTCTGCCTTCTTGACCACCATTGTGAAGGTACCTGCAAACACTACACACATTTGTTTCATGAAGATACAACACCCCTGCAACGTAGATACCAATTTGTCACTGTCTTTCCCTAACCGGGTGTTAGCCAATTCGCCTAGGGAAAGCTTTTTAGCATGCTACCAACCCTCAAAAAGGATTTTATATTTACATAATGTACAAGGAGGGAGTCTATCCTTGTTTCCACTAATCCCATACTACTTGGTACAGTCAGAAAACAAGCTAGAACTCCATTATTCTGGATTTTACCAGTCAAACAGCAAAACAAAAAAACACAGTATTTACACAATAGAAGAAGACGATGGAGAAAATAACTAAAATTCCACAAGAAATGTTTAAAAATGTTTCACTACATTCATTTTAACTCAACAAATCTTTCCTCAATACATTTCTTGCAGCTGTCACACACAAGAAACAAAAAACTCAAAAATTTCACAACAAAAATCACTGTTCTTTTATTACTCTTCTAAAAACTGCCAATGTACAAAGCTTCTAACCTCTTCAAAAGGTTGAGAGATCTCTTTTTCAATCCATTGGGAACAGTTAGGTTTTCATTTTTAGCCTAAGAACGGCCAAAAGATTGCTTTTGTAAAACACGGTGTGTTTTCTATTTTTTGACAAAAGCTTAGGAAGCGACCACAAATAGATTTCCCAATTTATTCAAATTTTATCTAAGAACCAAAAGGTCCTCAAACACAATCTAAATGGTATTTAAGACCTTACCAAAACAACAAAAAGGATTTAAAACAAAAACCTTCAAAATAAGTTTGCACTTAAGCACTTTGGCAGGTGCTCTTGCACCATTCTCCCCCTCTCAACACAAAGATCAAGGAACTTGAGGTGATATTAGTGATAGATCAATTCCTAGCTTCTTAAAATCAGCTTCCTCAACCCAGGTAGCCTCTGATTCATGTTTGTTCCTCCACTTGACAAGGTGCTTCATGTATGCCTTGTGTCTTGTAGCTTTCTTCACCCTGGACTCCAAGACCTTCTCTGCCTGAGGTTTCTCTTGATTTGGAAGGGGTATATTACTAATATTATTAAAGATTTCTTGACTGTTCTGAACTTCATCATTGACTGTTCCCTTGTACCTAATCAAATCAGCAACATTGAATACAAGAGATATACCCAAATCTGATGGAAGCTCTACCTTGTATGAATTCTTCCCATACTTAGCTAACACCTTGCATGGTCCTACTCTTTTCATCTGCATTTTGGTGGACATTCCCTTCTGCAACCTTGATTTGTTAAGATGAACCGTAACATAATCACCTACTGCAAACTGCACATCTCTCCTTGACACATCAACTTTATCTTTCAATTTTTGTGTTGTTGTTGTGATTGTCTTCTTAACCTGCTCATGAATCTCCTTCATGGTCTGAGTGAAGTCTTCTGCATGTCCAATCCTATTCTCCTAAGATCCAAGGTCTCTAAGTTCACAAATACCTCTTGGGTGCATCCCATACACCACTTCAAATGGACTTTTCCCTGTAGTTTTGTTTACACTGTCATTATAAGCATACTCAGTTTGAGAAATCACCATATCCTAGGTCTGTCCATATTCTTTAGTCAAGCACCTCAATAGGTTACCTAACACTCTGTTAACCACCTCTGTTTGACCATCGGTCTGAGGATGGTATGTTGATCCAAATGACAAATTGGTTCCCAATCTACTCCATAGTGTTTTCCAAAAATGGCTCATGAACTTCACATCCCTGTCTGATACAATGCTCAATGGAAATCCATGGATTCTTACAACTTCCCTGAAAAAGAGATGAGCTATGTAACTTGCATCATGGGTGGTTTTGCAAGGAATGAAGTGACTCATCTTGTTGAATCTGTCCACAGCTACATAAATACTATCAAATCCTGCCTTAGTCTTGGGGAGTCCTACCACAAAATCCATGCTCACACACTCCCATGGTCTATTTGGAATGGGTAAGGGGGTATACAACCCTGCATTGTTGGCTCCCCCTTTTGCTTTCAAGCAAACAACACACTGCTCCACATATTTCCTAACATCTCTTACCAACTTAGGCCAGTAATAGAACCTTTGTACCAGCTCTAAAGTTTTATTTATTCCAAAATGCCCACTAAGATTTCCATTGTGTTTCTCTTGGATCAGATTTTCCCTCATTGATCCTCTTGGGACACATAACAGATTACCCTTAAATAACAATCCATTTTGTAGTGTATACTCAACATATTGAATATGAAAGTGATTTTCAAAATCTGAACATACCTTGTAGGCTTCTGAAAAGTCTTCATCATCACCATAGAGGTCTTTGAAACTCTCTAATCCAATGCTTTTCAGTTGTATCTCTTGGACTGTCAACATTCTCCTGCTTAATGCATATGCCACCTTGTTTTGTTGTCCCTTCTTGTGCTTAATGGTAAATGTAAAGGCTTGGATGTACTCCATCCATTTCAAATGTCTATTGCTTAACTTCTCTTGGGTGTTGATGTAACTAAGTGCCTGGTTATCTGTGAAGACCACAAACTCTTTGGGCAATAAATAATGCCTCCACTTCCTAAGGGACTGCACTAAAGCATAAAGTTCTAGATCATAGGTGGAGTATTTTTGTTTGGCTTCATTGAGTTTTTCACTAAAGAAGGCTACTGGCCTACCTTCTTGACTAAGTACTACTGCTACTCCACTTGCATCACACTCAACTGTAAACAATTTATCAAAACTAGGCAATAACAGGATAGGTTGTGTTGCCACTTCTTGTTTCAGCTTTTCAAACCCTCTATCAGCCTCTTGACTCCACTTAAACTTTGTTTTTAGACCTCCCTTAATAGTATCTAGAACTAGTGCACATATACCACTAAAATTCCTAATGAATTTCCTATAAAACTGAGCTAAACCATGAAAACTTCTTACCTCTGTTGCTGTGGTTGGTGTAGGCCAGTTTAGGATGGCTTCCACCTTACTTGGATCCATCTTTAGGGTTCCCTGGGATACTACAAAGCCTAGATACACAAGTTCTTGTTTGAAGAAATCACACTTCTCAAGGTTGATTGCCAACTATTCTTCTTGCAGCCTTTTTAGAACCATCTCCACATGTTTCAAATGTTCTTCTACAGTCTTACTGAAAATTAGTATATCATCAAGGTAGACTACTACAAAAATCCCTATGAAGTCCTTAATCACCTCATTCATTAGCCTCATGAACGTGCTAGGGGCATTTGAGAGGCCAAATGGCATCACTTTCCACTCATACAAAGCATCATTTGTCTTAAAATTTGTCTTCCACTCATCACCCTCCTTAATTCTGATTTGGTGATACCCACTCTTAAGATCTAACTTGGTGAAGAATTTTGCACCTCTAAGACAATCCATCAAGTCTTCAATTCTAGGTATTGGGAATCTATACCTAATTGTGATTCTATTAATTGCTCTAGAATTAGTGCATAATCTCCACTTACCTCCTTTCTTTGTTGCTAAAACAACTAGGACTGCACAAGGGCTAATGCTCTTTTGAATTAGACCTTGATTCAACAATTCTTCCACTTTCCTAGCCACCTCTTGGTTCTACTCAGGTGTAAGCTTGTATGCTTCTTTGTTAGGCAATGAGGCTCCAGGTATGAAGTCAATTTGATGACTTATTGCTCTCTTTGGTGGTAGAGTTGCAGGTATTCCATCACTCACTATGCTCTTGTATTTGTCAAGCAACCTTTGGATTACTTCTGGTAAGACTGTCCTTTCAACCTTTTCTTCCTCTTTGAACTGCATAACAACCACATAACCTTCACCTCCTTGATGTAGATTGTTGATAAACTCCTTACCACTGCTCAACATGATGTTTGGTACCTTGGACTGTCCTTCATCATCCTCAATCAATGATTGCAGCTTGAAAGTTCTTCCATCCTTCTAGTATTTAATGGTGTTCTCCTTCCCATGATGTATAACACCTCTATTATATTGCCATGGCTTGCCAAGTAGAATATGGCATGCATCCATTGGTAGTACATCACAAATCAGCTTGTCTTTGTAGCCTCCAATTGAGAATTCCACTGTAACCTGCTCATTCACTAGAACACTCTGCCCTTTATTCAGCCATGTGACCTTGTAGGGATTGGTATGAGGTACCTTCAGCAATTTTAACTTAGTTACTGCCTCCTCAGAGATGATATTATTTGTAGAACTAGAATCTACAATGACCTTGCATACCTTTCCCAATATCTTGCACCTTGCTCTAAACAAAGCTCTCCTTTGCTTGGGTTCTTCCTTGACCGGTTGTCTGATCAAAACCCTGTTAAACATCAGATTTTCACCTACTTCAGATTCTATATGACTGATCTCAGGGGATTTGACACTCATGGTGTCCTCTTTTGCATAGGCCACTCTCTTGTCATTGCTTGAAGAAGAAGCTTTCTCCGGGCATCTGTAAGCTGGATGACCTAGCTGGTTGCAATGGTAACATTTCATGGTGGCAAAGTAAGAGTTACTTCTGCCTGCTCCTCTTCCTCTGTTTGAACCTCCTTGAGGTCCTCTTCCTCTATTAAATCCTCCTCTTGAAGATGTTTCACCTCCATGCTCAGTAAGCTTGGATTCTCCTTGGGTTCTTTGATCATTACCTCTTCCTTGGTAACCTCCACGCTGTCCTCTTTGATCTCTGCCTCTACCTCTGCCCTTAGAGGACTGATCATGCTTTCTTTTATTCCTCTCTTCAATCTTTATAGCCAGCTGATAACATTGGTGGACTGTCTTGGGGCTGAGTAAAGCCATCTCTTCCTATATGTTCCACTTCAAGCCATTAAGGTACCTAGCCACTTTTAGGCTCTCATCTTCTACCACATTTGATCTCAAGTAAAGCTTCTGAAACTCTTCAGTATAGGTTTTGACATCTTGATCTTTTTGTCTTAAAATTTGCCTCTTCTTGTGAAGTTGGATCTCATAATCATCTGGCATATATGCTTCTTTCACTTTAGCAACCATTCCTTTCCAAGTTGATATGGGTTGCTTACCTTCTTTCTCCCTTTCAGTCTGGAAAAATTTCCACCATGTCAAAGTTGATCCTCTCAACCTTGATTTTGCAACCTTCACCTTCTATGCTTCAGTGACTCCATCACATTCAAAGTGGTTCTCCATGCCATCTATCCAATCCATGACCAAATCAGGATCCATCTTTCCATGGAATAGTGGTATGCCCTCAAGTCCTTTTCCACTCAGGACTCTTAATGCCTTCAAGAAAGGCTCCTCCTCCAGAACAGGGTTAGGTTCAGGGACTTTGTCTTCCTCTACAACCTCTTCTTCTTTTAGCACTTTACCTTCCAACCTCACCTTGTTCAATGCTTCCTCAAGTTGCTCTATTCTTTCCTTTAGAGATTTGTTGTCCTCTTCTTGTTCTTCAACCATCTTGGCTAACTATGCATTTGTCACCATGTTGGGCATTTCACTTGATTCAACTTCTGACATATAAGTTGCTTTCCCAAATCTTTAGTCGTGCTCTGATACCAATCTGATAGGTATAGGGTTGGATTGAGACAATCACAATCTCAATGCTCTGAGTTCTTGCCTTGAGAACTCCTAAGGTGTCACTTCATCCACCATTCAACCTATAGGTCCCCTGCTAGTTTAGGTACCCTTGGTTCATTGCCAACCCTACTATCATCACTAATTTGTTGCTACCAATTAGTTCTTGGTGCTTTTTCACACATACTCCATCTAGCCCTTAATAAGCTTAAAGACTAGTTAACCTACAAATGTTTCCTAACTTGCATTCAGGTGTGTGCATGGGTTTTCAAAGCTTTAAAATAGTCAAGGGAAGGTTCTTGTACAAGCATAGATCTTCCTTCTTTTATCGCTTTCATTAAACCCTAGTTTAGGGTTTGGAAAGGCTACTAGAGTTGAGCCCCTTTTAGGCCTCCTCACACAAGACATTGCTTATCACTCCTCTCCTTCACCTAATTATGCCAAACTTGCTTCTGTCACCCTTGCTCAAATTGCACTAATATATTTTTGAGGTCTTGGACTGTTTTTTGTCCATACATATGGTGTACCTTGTTCTTGCAAGAACTAGGGTTTTCTTTGCTTCTTTTCTTGGACTGTTCAGCTTGTTCCAACCTCCAAAAGACCAAACAAAGGCTCTGCCTTCTTGAACACCATTGTGAAGGTCCTTGCAAATACTGCACACATTTGTTTCATGAAGATACAACACCCCTGCAATGTAGATACCAATTTGTCACTGTCTTTCCCTAACCGGGTGTTAGCCAACTCGCCTAGGGAAAGCTTTTTAGCATGCTACCAACCCTCAAAAATGATTTAATATTTACATAATGTACAATGAGGGAGTCGAACCTTGTTTCCACTGATCCCATACTACTTGGTGCGGTCAGAAAATAAGCTAGAACTCCATTATTCTGGATTTTACCAATCAAACAACAAAATAGAAAAACATAGTATTTACACAATAGAAGAAAATGATGGAGAAAATAACTAAAATACCACAAGAAATGTTTAAAAAGGTTTCACTACGTTCATTTTAACTCAACAAATCTTTCCTCAATACATTTCTTCCAGCTGTCACACGCAAGAAATAGAAAAATCGGAAATTTCACAACAAAAATCATTGTTCTTTTATCACTCTTCTGAAAACTGCCAACGTACAAAGCTTCTAACCTCTTCAAAAGGTTGAGAGATCTCTTTTTCAATCCATTGGGAACAGTCAGGTTTTCATTTTTAGCCTAAGAATGGCCAAAAGAGTGGTTTTATAAAACACAGTGTGTTTTCCAATTTTTGACAAAAGCTTAGGAAGCGACCACAAACAGATTTCCCAATTTATTCAACTTTTACCTAAGAACCAAAAGGTCCTCAAACATAATCTAAATGGTATTTAAGACCTTACCAAAACAACAAAAAGGATTTAAAACAAAAACCTTCAAAATAAGTTTGCACTTAAGCACTTTGGCAAGTGCTCTTGCACCAGAATCCATCTAGAAATGAGAAGTATTCTTTACCTACTAGGGATTCAATCACTTGATCAATGAATGGTAGTGTAAAGTGGTCTTTTCTAGTGGTTTCATTTAATTCTCTATAATCCACACACACTCTCCACTTCCCTCCTTTAGGATAATTACTAGAGGTGACACCCATTAACTTTCAAAAATGGGGTAAATGAAACCTACATCAAGCAATTTTTCTAATTTAGTTTTGACTATGTCTCTTAGTGGAGGGTTCATTCTCCTCTGAGGTTTCCTTATTGGTTTTGAAACCATAATTAATGTATATCTATGCATGCATAGGTCTGGTTCAATCCCCTTCATGTCATGGAAATCCCATGCAAAGGATTTTGTGTGTTCCTGCAGTATAGTGTTTAGGAAGGTTTGTTGTTCAGTAGTTAATTCATTGCTAACATTTAATGTTTTATCTAACATGTTTTCCAAAGTTTTGGATGTTGTTTTCACATATGAAAGGTCAAGTCCTACTATGTTTGGGACACATTATTCTTGTAGTAAAGAATAGAAAATTTGGGATATTAACTTTGATGAACTGGAAAGGATAATATTTTGCAGAGGATCTTGTAGACATGTCAAATAGTCATGTTGTTGCAAGTCCCTACCACAATTATTTTGTATGATGTGTGTTATCAATTCATCCTCATCTTGGTTGCTTAACAAAGGGTTGCATTCAATAGTGATGAGGATTTGTAAGGAGTATTTGTCTTCATCATCTAATGTAGGCCAAATGGTTTACTCTAGGTCTACATGAGGCTAGTTGACTCTTTTAAACCTTTTCAACCTTGAAAACATTAACTCAAAATTTAGCACTCATAAGCCTAATGGGTAAGTGAATTTTATAGAGGATAACTTAGACAATCCAAAAAACCTAGGCCTCTCCAAATAGACTGGTTGGCTTAACTAGATATTCATAATAGTCACCATTAATGCTCCTTATAAGATAACCTTTGGATAATAGTTTTAATTATAATAATTTTCATTATGATTTGAAATTTTGTTTGAAATCTCAAACATAGAAAAATATATTTTAAATACTATATATATTTTGTGTAATTAATTTTAAAATAATCAAATAAATATTTGTATACTAGCATAATTATCAAGGAGATGATATTTTGTTTACAACTCAAATATTATATAGAGTGATTATAAGTAAGCTATTTTATAGTCTTTCTCACTATTGTGATATTTATAAATATTTTAAAAAATAGGAAAATATATTAATGTTAAATTGTTAGCAATATGTAGTTTTAGAGTTGAAAGGTACATTCTTTTTATATTCCCAAAAAAAATTTGTTGAAACATGGTGCTTGACTCAGAATCCTAAAGGTTTTCTTTAGCATAAATTTGTCCATAATTTAGTTGTCATAGTAAAAGTGAACGATTTGGAGGCAAGTGACCAAGAGATAAAATTTCATTGTATTAAATAAGATTGTAGGTGGAATCATGTCCAATTGTTGTGTAGAAACTATAATTTTTTTCTTTAGAACTATCACTTTAGGTTAATCCAATCATTTCCAAAGATATGTATACTTATTAACCTTATCTAATTTACTATTTTCTTGTCACATTGCATAGAGAGTTCAATTAATTCAGCAAGGGGCTAGGGTCTAAATATAGTATTTGATTAGGTTTTCCATCCAAGATTCAATATAATTATTGTCTTTCCCACTTGAACACAACACAAAAGACCATTTTTTATAGTTTTTTATATTGTAATACAACAACATTGACTTCTACTTGCATTTGGAAGATGTGATGCCTGCATGTGCACTTAAGGACGTTGCACATGCGACATCAGAATAAGCACACCACCAAGATAGAAAGGAGAGGGAGAACAAGTTTGAGTGTGATGAAATCTAATCCACCCACTCTATTATGGATGCTTCCCTAAAAGGGGTATATGTCTCATGATTGATGAGACAACCCAAGGGAATATTTCAAACATATATTCCCTTAAGGCTGATTGTGTCGAATGGATGGGATCAAGTCCTTAGGATAAGAGTTGATACTAGAATGATTAAATCTAGCAATTTAAATAAAATTAAGAGAGTGACCAACTCATAGATGCATTTATCATCTAAAATTTCTCTCTAGTGCACCTTCAATGTTTTAGGGTTTATATAAATACCAATTAGAATATCTCAAGTAAACAACAATTTTCACCCAAGGGTTTTCATTTATCCAACCATGGCTACTATTTTATGTCTCTAATCCTAAAATTATTTCCAATTTAATTAACTTATTATATAGTTCAAAGGATAAAAATATTTAAATCCATTCCCAACCACTATTTATTAACCTTGTGCATTTTGAAAGTTGAGGCTGTCAAGGAAAGACAAAAAAATCACATAATCCAGATAGTTTGTAAGAGGATTCCCTCTAGGAAAAATATGAAATGTAACACTCAACTAAACATTTTTTTTCCATTTGTGTTCAATCTATCAACTTTCAAAAAGGAGCTATGCAATGTGGATAGGATTAGAAGAGGCTATGACATATAGGATCCACATAAATGTGTTCAATATATGACATTTTTAGCTATCCCTTGGAGGTTATATCTAACTCGCTCTAAGCTTAGATCAAGCCCACTTGGACCAAACCTAGTATGTTTTCAAGCATTTTTAGGGTTGTTGTATTAGAAATATTTATTACAATTCTACCCAAATAAGTAGAAATGGCCATTAAAATAAGAATAATAATCATCTTCCTATAATCAACTCACTATACACATATTTATTTAGATATAACAATTGGCTATAAACTTGTTGCATCAATAAAACTATCAAGATTCAAGATAATTCTAGGCTACAACCTACACTAATGATTACCACAAAATAACAATCCAATTTGATTCCATATGGTGATTGAGGTAATATCCAAATTTTATTTTTTATAATGAATTACCAAACAAAAAAAATTTAGAAGGCATTAGCAATTAGGCATAGAAGAAACCAAATAATAGATATAAAGAATTTAGAGCCAAACTAAGTGCGTTAAACAATAATTTAAGAGCCTTTAATAGTATTTATATGAATTTAAAAATGGAAAACTCAATAGATATTTTAACAATGGAAGTAAATGTTAGAAAATTAGGACTAATATACGAAGAAGGGGTAGTTATTTCATGGTAAAAATGGTTCCTCAAGTAGAGTGTAATACAATCATAATGATACGTATAAAACACGTTGATTTTTGTAACAAAATAGTTTTATGTAAAAGACTTATAAATAATGGTAGACCCCTTAGACGGAATTTTTGTATAATCATAGTGAATTGGAGCTCATGATGTGCCATCATATTCACAAAAAACTAGGATATAAATTTAAAATATTTGTAAATAGAAAAGATTCACCACTAAAATAATTAATTCCCTCCTTCTCATACAATTAGTGATGAACTATTTCTATTTATGTGGTAGGTAAAGATTCATGTAGATATTGAACAAAAGCTCTTAAATAAAAGAAGATTTTTTTTCCTTTTTAAATAATAATCCCTAGAATTCCTTTAGGTGATTTTCAAGTAGGTCTCATTCATTCTAACATAAATTAACACCTTTATGCATTTTCCAATTTTTGAATGAATTTGTGACCATAAAGAGCACATAGATTGAATTATTCGTCATAAAAAACACTTGTTGATAGTGGATGTTCTTTCTCTTTTCAAAAATATCATTAACTTTGTTAGTTATATCCTAATGCCTAAAAATTAAGCTATCAAAATTACATGTAATCATAGGTGTACCTAATGTAGGTATGGCAGATAATTCATTTTTTTATAGATACAAGAACAATAAAGAGGTGCAAGTGTCCACCTCCTTTCCCTAAAGAAATTTTGTACGAACAAAATGTTAATTTAGAAAAAAAAATTATCATGTATAATCATAAGCAAGACATATTTTGTCAATAAGTATTTATATTGTAGGCCTCATTCCACTCTCATTGTGGTATGATTTGGGTATATCCACAAAATATAAAATATTTTTAAATAAGAGATGATGAAAGGGGGAATCTTAAGTATAGGTCCCCATGCACACGCTTATAGACAATTGAGTAAAAGGAATAAAAAATAATTTTGAAACATTTCAAGTACATGCAAGAACGAGAAACAAAAAACACCATATTAAGTAGTAGCAAGGAAAAAAATTCTTAGGTATGCAAGCTTGGAAAGAAATGCATGCAAGCACAAAATACATCCAAGAGACAAGACACCATAGAGAAGCTACCTTTAGCCTAAGGTGGCTTAGATTACATCTTTAGATTTATATAAATAAACTCTCCCCAAGTGGGAAATGGTTCTTGCTTCAGGATGAAATAAAATAGTGTAACCCAAGCTAGATTTATATGATGACCGTATTAATTTTAAAAAAATTGTTCAACAAAACATGTCATGCCTCACAAATATATTGAAGCTCTTTTCTATATATTATGATCCAAACTTAAATTTATTGGAAATTTTCCTTCAATATGATATCTAAATAGCTTAAACACATCATTAAATTCTTGTCATTTGTTCACAATTTCATTCTCATACTTTGGTGTGGGATATAGAAACAATAAGATCCTTATAAATGCTATATAAGATATAGAAATAATTAGCTTTCTAATTACATTCATGATTTTCCATCACTAATAGAACAATAACAAAATATATCTTCTAGGAGATCATGACAAATGAAAACATTAAATTCCCTTTCAAACCTTTGCAAGAATAAAGACCCGATATTCCTAGAAAGATTAACCCTTTTCACTATGATGGGTGAGATAATCGAGTTTTCTTCTACATAAAATTAAAAAAATAGTATAATTTGTTCAAATATTTTTATAATTGGATGAGCTTCAAGATTAATTTTATTATAGTATAACGTACCCATCCTCTTTATTTCTTGTGTATTCTACTTAGAATCCATGTGAATCATCAATCTTGAACTAAACATAAAAAATATTAACTTTTAATTATCTACAAACTTAATCCTTCCAAACTAAATCTCAATGCCAACATTCAATTCATGGTTAATCCCAATAAAACATGCATACATGAAATGATAAAACCATGATGAATAATTATAATTAATTTCACATAGTGTTGGGTAAATATTTTGCAATTCCTTTACCAATTACAAAATTGGGATTTCAGCCACAATTATGATGAGATATGAATCTCTCCTCTCATAAAGGACAGGCTCCCTTCTTATTCCTCACTAAAATCAACTATAAACTAAACTAAAATATGTACACTAGGATTATCCATGGGGGTGTGTCAATTAGCATATTCTCTTTTTTCATAATAAGGGAAACAAATTACAATGATATCCTTAAATAAAACCAATTGGAGTAATAATAGTTGATACCCACAAGTGCCAGTGAACAATAGTAATTTAGAAATCCCACAAAAGAACAAAGTCTTCAACCACTTTCTCACGATGTTTCTGAAACTAATAGTAAGATCACACCAGCAAGAGAAACAATTTAAAGCTCAAATACTTCAAGCTATTCGCAAAATGATTCGAAGAGTGACCACGTGAATATAGTTAAGAAATTATAGCTCATATATTATACGTTCTTAACATGATTCATATACAATAATATAATTGAAAATTGCAACTCAAAGACTACACGTTCTCAACAAAATTCATAAAAGTTCCAAATGCTATGTGATAGCACAAAGTCTATTAGTAATATATCTAAATTCCCTCTCAATAAATAAATAACATGCCACTTACAAATCAACTTCAACATAATATGACAAGAATGATGTAAGAACACTCTCACATATAAGAAACATGCTCAAAAGCAAAGGTTGGATCCAATCTACTTCTTTTATTGATTGATTTTAAATTTGCACATTCAACTCAAAGACTGCAAGTATGCTCTTCAAAATGACAACATCTAGTTTCAAAAGATCAAAAGGTTTTTGATACAATAAAACTACCTCATATATATAGAGGAGAGTTGAGAGCTAATCTAGGACAAGAAATAACTACTTTGACTTATTCAAACAAGAGAGTCCAATTGATTTGGGAATTGTTTGTTCTTACATGCAATTACAATTTTGAAAATGGCATGTAAATTGTCTAGAACTAATTGCATAAAATCATGAAAATACTGAAATTTAAACTAAGGAAATATCTGCTTTCTTCAATGTCCTTCATCATAAAATCATCATACTTCTTCATTATGGCTTGAACTTCATCATTATCTGGGCTTGAATCATATTTTCCAATAGCAAGGACTCTTAGGATTGAATCCTTCACTATATCATAAGCTTCATCATGCCTTCCTAAAAACACTTTTAGTTTACATTCCAAGGTCAACTGAATATCTAGCAACTTATCCATTGAATCCACTGAAAAGGCTTGATCTTCAAACTCTTTTTGGATCATGTTAGTAAATTATTTGAAAATTGTAACTGAGTAAAGGGAATTTTGGTTATCATCAAGCAACTTACAAGGAAGCTCTTCAACTATGTCGATAAGGTTCAATTTTTTGTCCTCGCTGACTTCTTGAGCACTTTGAAAGTCATCGATTGACTCCTTGATGATGTTCACCTTGTGTATCATGTTCTTCTTAAACTCTATAAATGTTTCCCTATTGGGAATGA
Source organism: Sequoia sempervirens (assembly GCA_007258455.2). Taxonomy (NCBI): domain Eukaryota; kingdom Viridiplantae; phylum Streptophyta; class Pinopsida; order Cupressales; family Cupressaceae; genus Sequoia; species Sequoia sempervirens. The sequence continues at coordinate 47,251 of VDFB02274821.1, forward strand.
TCTCAACTTCCACTAATGTATCCAATTTGAGCTCTTTCATTTTGACCCAATCCTGCAAACTATTTTCCATGTCTTGCTGCTCCTGAGATAAAGCATCAACAATTTTGTCCAACTCTGACCTTTTCTCTTCATATTTTTTATTTTCTTCATAGATGATCTCAAGAGTTTTATACATTGTGCCATCATTTGATATATGAACTCACCAGCTACCTTAGCACTTGCATGCACCTTTTCCACTTTCTAAATAAGTGGATTTGCTATGTTGACAGCCAAAGGTTCAATTGACTCCAAAGATTGGGTAATCTTCTGGAGTACTACAATTAGTTGTTTTTCCTTGGCCTTATATTGATCCTTCACTTTATTGATGATATCAAATTTCTCTATGAGAGAGTTCAATATGGCTTGAGCATCTACTTTTTCACTCTCACAAGTATTTTTTTCTAATTCAACCCTTGTAATAGAGTAATCAGAGATGTCCACTTCTTCCAAGGTCTTTTCAAGAGGAGGTTGTGCCAACTCCACATACCTGTTACCTTCCTTGTCAAAAAACAACCTAGATGTAAGACTTGAAGATTAGCTCAATACCCAAGACCAATTGCAAAAATAATGAAAATCTTCTACAAGAGGATATGCAAGAAAATGAGCTTGCTTGATAATAAGACCTATCAAAATGATGAGGTATGAAGTATATTACATATGAGTACAAAGACCTTCCTTATATAGGAAAGGTTGAAATGTAGTAATGAACATGATGTTGAAAAATTTCATAATCCTATGACATGAGAGAAATAACAAACTAACTACCTAGGAATCATGCAAAATAGCTAAATAAGACAATTTCTAGAAAATCCAACTAAGACTTATAGAAAGAATCTTTTATCCTAAGTAAACATGAGAACCTAGAAAATGATACCTATGAATATAATTAAATGCCTAAGTAAACTTATATAAGTGTAATTAAATAATTAATTACACCAAAACCCCCCCATAAGTGCAACTTAGGGAGAAGATTATTTTATAAATGATAAGGATGGGTCATGGCTACTAGGACATGTTAGGTACCCATGTACAAATGCAAAAAAAAAATCTCACAAACGAAGAAAAGGAGAAAACCTTGTAGGACAAAACTACTCTCCAAAAGAGAGAAAAGAAACAAAAGAAACAAATCATGTGAGGAAGGATGGAGGACTGCATGATACCCCCCAGGTACACCATCTGTCACATATATATATATATATATTACAAAATCCCCCCCATAAGAGGGAAAGAAAGAGACTGCATAGCCCCCCATAATGAATTAGTAACTCCAAAACCACTAAAGAATGTTTGAAGACAAAAGAGAATCAAATGCCTACAAATAATGTATCTCCCCTTCGGAAGAAAAAGATCCAATGTTTGATGCTATAGAAACCTCATATCCATAAAGAAGCAAGAAGGTAGTAGCCTAAAGCATGAAATCTCTAAAGATGTGTCAAGAGCCTCTAAAGATGCCTCAACAAAATTAGGTGTTACCCCAATCAAGGAAGAAGACAAAGAATCTAAAGACTCAAGAGAAACCTCCAAAGATGAATGATCAAAAAGGAGTGAAACCCCCTCAAATAAGTCCTCCAAATCTATTGAAGAAGTATGGCATACCAAATTTGATATCCCTGTCATAAAACCATCCTATAAGTGCAAATATGGAAAACCACAAGTATCCTACTCATCTGAAGTATAGCTCAAATCTGAAGAAGTAGGAGGAGATGCAACCTCATTACATGGCTTATGAATGGCGAGGTTTAACCATCCATGACATCCACCACCTAAACAATTTTCCACATTGGATCTAGGAGAGTCATTTCTGGAACATTCACCATTAGGAATAAAATGAGAAAAATTGTAGATATTTTATTGACGATTGGGCCTACCCACTACAACAAGCTAATTGGTATCCAAATCTTGAATGAAGACTAAATTTGGAGTAAACTCAATTGACTTACCAGTTTGTGCTATCTAATATACTGAAAGAATATTGTTCCTAATATCAAGAATACAAAGCACATTATTAAAGCTACCATGTGGCACATCAATAACCCCATTACCAAATACATCAAGATACACATCATTAGCCATCAAGATCCTCATAAGTGAAGTATGCTTCAAAGATGAAAACCTATCAAGTTGGCCTAATATATGATAGGAGGCTCCAGAGTCAAGAATCCAATTTCTAGACCTTTCAACATGTGTGACAACAAGGGCATGTCCTTTCTTTTTATAATCATCAATCATATCAGTCCCATTTGCAATGCATGCATGCCCAGTGAGACTAGTAGATGCTCATTGAGAAGAAGAAGATGATGAACTTTAAGATTTAGAAGGAAAAGAAATGTTGTGTTCCTTTAAGAGTTTCCTCATTTCATCTAACTCTTTCTTGTAACAAGTGTGTTCACCATGCCTTGGCCTTTTACAATAACCACATTTAGTCTTCTCCTTCTTAGGTTTTTCCTCTTTTGAAGAGGTGGGAGGTTCTTTAGATTTTGTCTTAGGTTTGAACTTTTTCTTTTATTTATCATTAGATGATGATGCAACTAAAGCATGATTCTTAGTATGTGTATCAAGTTGAATAATTTTTTCCTGTTTTGTAGTCAACCTATCACAAAATGTCTCAAAAGAGGGCATTACAAAATAATCACCTAAGCCATCCATTGTTGCATAGAAGGAAGTAGAAAAGTATGCAAAGGAACCTTTCAAATTAGAAAAAATTTAAAAAATGCAGTCTTTATTAGTTTTATCCTTTCCTCATCTTGCCAATTAAGATCTTAGTGATTTGAATTTTACCAAGTAGTCTTCAATGGTGGAAAATACATTTGTAGAAAGTGAAGCCAATTTGTCCTCCAATTGCATGGAACGTACCTCACTAACTACCAAAGAGAGTCTTGTACTTATCCCAAACCTACTTAGGAGTTGTATATTCCTCAATATGAAAAAATAAACTATCTAAAACATGCATTGCAATTAAACCCATAACTTCATCACATTTGTTCCTATGAGAAAATCGTTCATATTCTCTTGTAAAATCAAGTTGGTGATCACTCAATGTTGACCAAAAACCCTTTGACCAAAGAAATCTTTGCATTTTTTCCTTCCATGTGTCATGGTTATGAGGATTCAACACTTCAAATCTTGGTTCAGCCATGAGATCAACAAGTACCAAGCGTGCAAAAATGGTAAATATCTAAATCAAATTGACATGAATCCTCCCAAATCTATTAATACAATTGAAAATAAACTCCTCCCACAAACATAACTTCTCCAAGAGTCAGGATGTCCAAGTTATAAAGTAGAAAGAAAATATGCAAAAATCTAAATATCTCACACTTGAGGATGAAACTGAAAAAAGTACAAGAACCAAATCAAAGAGCTCCTCAATAACTTCCAAACGCAACTTGAATCACCAAAATTAGAGAAACTAGCAGAAAGCTATGAGCTTGGAGGTCTAAAGGGGTGATCTGACATCAGTTGTGAATAAATTGTACCTATAGAAAAATATGTCAAAAATACCTATACCACTGCGAAGTACTTGGAGAGAGCTTTTCACCGATATCACGTTTGAAAAATTTGGAGATCATGGCAAAAATTTATGCAAAAATGAAAAAAGACTTATTTTAGGCACTTGGAGGCTAAACTAGGCCAAAAAATGGACACCTAGGGCTGAAAAATTGGTCACTCATATGACCTTGTCTGCTGACTAAGCAAAAAAAAAATGACCCATAAGCGCTAAGCTCTTGTACAACATAATACATGGGAAAAAAATACATATAACAAAAAAATTTAAAGCCGATATTTAAGAAAAGTTACCCAAAAAGGCGGATTGAATCTATTTTGACTGTGGTTGACTAAATGTTGTAGGGGATTTGACAGTGTATGGTGGTGAAGGAAGGGCTCAGTCGAATGATTTAACGTTGAGAATATTCCATTGATGCAAATACTATTCTGATAGGTACCATGGGCCAAATGAACTTAAATGCATCCAGCAATGAAAGGGTAAAAGCTTTGCAAATATTTTGTACCCAAGAATCATAAAGACCTCAAAATAAATCACCACCAAATAGGCCGACATAGAATACAATTCTTTGGTCAATTAAAAAACTTGTAGAAGCCAGTGTTCATTGGTCAATTAGCCTGACAAGGGTTTGCAAAATAATTACTCCCACAAATGAAGTCTTGGTAGTCTGGATGAAACACGATGAATTGGTAATCAAGGTAGGTCGATGGAGAATGGAGTTGATAGGGGAAATAGGTACACAATAATAAACGTACAAAGGTTGAAGGGTCGGTACAATCAACGATAGAGATGGCAGTGTAAGGAAGCCGGTCTAGAAGATACACATGGTGAAATCTACAAAGTTTAATGTACACTAAAGTCTGTTGATGACAGTCAAATGGGACACCGACAAGGAACTCAATAATGAATGTTGAAGTCAACAAAAAATACAGACAATGTAGTAAATAGAAACTACAAGTACGGTGTTGTAAAAAACAGTCAAATCCAAAGATACTCGGAAAAAAAATTTAAAACCCCATACAAATAATATGCCAATAAAAAATGATAATTACCCCAATGAAAATATTTTATAGCCCAATTTTTTTGAAATCTAATATAAGCAGAAAATAATTTATTGCAAATAATAAATTTTCTCTGCAAACCGTACCCTATACCCAGGTGGGTCGTACGACCACTCAAGTAAAAAAATTTTGCCTCATGAACAACTGAAGCCAAAATAGGTGTACTTTATATCAATTTTCATCTCTCGCGCCTCTTGAATATGATGGTGAGGTTGGATCTGCCTAAAAATGTACCAGAAGCTCTACTACTCTTATATTTTGCAAATCTTCAAACCCTGACAACTTTGGCTAGAAATGTCAAATTTAGGTGAAATAAAAGTTGATCTTGAGTTTCTCAACTACCCTAAACTCAAATCTGAGCTTAGATTTCCTCCAATAGTACAACTTTCTAATTTCTTCCTCAATCCTATAGTTGGCAACACATTCTCAATTTTATGTACATGCACATGTGCCTTCTTGATCCAATCCTTCATACCTCGATAATCAAATCTAGCCTTTTCTTGAACATTTTCAAAGTGACCAACTACATTTCAAATTCAACAACTTTGGCCTTTGGAGAGGTTTGAATGGAATACCTGGCAATGGTTAACAAAAAACTTGAATCCTGGCTTGTGGGACTCCATCTACTTGCTATGAATTGTAATTACCTATCTACACAATTCCATCAAGATAATTTTGTCATTGTTGAGTCGCAGGGAATATATTGATATCCCACAAAACAACCAACTCTCAGATAAATCATTTGAATGCAAACTCTTTAAATCGGAAAAAATCGTTGACTATACATATAGTCAACGATTTTTTCTGACATACATGTATACTCAATGATTTTTTCTGAAGTCACGGATAGGAAAAAATCATTGACTATACATGTAAGTCATTTGAATGCAAACTCATTAAATTTCAACAACCCTACACTTTGGGAGTCAAACTTCTCTTTAGTGCTAAGTTGGGAAAAATCTCTAACTATACATTTTTAACCTTGAAAATTCTTATACACAATCAGTGAAAAACATCGATTATGCATGTGGATGGAAACATCCAAGTTCATGCACAGTCGGGGAAAAACCTCGACTATACACATGAAGGGTAAGACATATGTCAAGGCAAAAAAAAACCCCAAGATTACATGTGGCTCAAGTGAAACCAAAAACTGTTTATATGGAAAAAAATTACTTTGGTAAGGTATAGAATCCACTTTTGGGTTGTACTCATAATGTTTAATCAGTGAAAAACATCGTTATCAAAAATATATTATGAAGACCATGTAACATTGGTGAAAATCACCACTATCACATGACATATTAAAGCAAGTTTGGGGATTTTCAGCATGGTTCGTTGATGTTTGATCAATGAAAATCACTGACCGAACACATCACAAATTACACCTTATGATTATAAGCATAGTCGGTAAAAACTATCAACATTGCTAATGACTCGAATCCATAAGGTATCTATGGTGAAAATATGTGACTATGTAGATTGACCTCCTGATTAGAAATGATGTCATGAGTAGTCAAATGAGGTGTAGCATTATCATATAATGTAGGTGAAAAAGAGAACATTCTTGGGACTATATCACGAGAAAGCATGGGAGTATCTATATATACTAATGGCATCGCTCTTGTTCTTTATCCTCAATTTGGATTTGTTACCTTTAGGATCTTGTGACTCCTCTAATATAGTGAGAAAGCATTTCAATTGAATTCCCTTTTCTTCTAACTATACATTTGTGTTAGAAAGAATCAATTCAAACCTTTTCTCAAATTGAAGTTACCTCTTTCTATGACCATAGGATGGCGGGTAGAGAAGATCATGCAATTTTGTTTCTTTCATAAGTAACATCTAAGATGTCACCATCATCTTCCATGCCTTTAACAACATCAGCCAAATCTAGCTCTTCAATCTATTCCAATGATAATTTCTAGTAGTCCAACTTTTTGATTTCTTCCTAAGTCCTATAGTCATCCAACACATCCTCAATTATGTGTACATGCACATGTTCCTTTTTTATTTGATCCTTCATATGTCGATAATCAAAATTTAGCCTTTTCTTGAACATTTTCAAAGTGACCAACTACATTTCATATTCAACGGCTTTGGCATCCAGAGAGGTTTGAATGGAATACCTACCAATAGTCAACAAAAACTTGAATCCTACCTTGTGGGACTCCATTTGCTTGCTATGAAATGTAATTATCGGTCTACATAATTCCATCAAGATAATTTTGTCACTGGGGTATCGCGGTAGCATATATGGATATCCCATGAAACAACCAACTCTCAGATATGTGAAAGTGGGTAATTTCAAGTAGAGGCAACCATACTTGTTTACCATAGTCCAAGCCTCATACGACACTCTTTTACTTTCCAATTCAAGATCAAATGCACACATAAATGGAACAAAGAATGCATCATTCACTCTTCAAAAATGGTGAATGCTCCCATCAAGAGTAATTTGTGGAAAGTACTTATAGCTTGAAGTCACTCTTTCGTTTCCTTTTTTTTTCAACCCAAAAAAATTTCTCATAGCCACAACAACATACACCAAGTAGGATGTCATGTAGAATTTTTGGTTGTTTGCACTTTGGTTAACTGATCATGAATGGCATTGCTAATTTGCTAACCCCAAAAGATCTATTGTTTTCCCTTCTTTATGATCTTGATGTATAAATACATCTAGTCTTCAAATGTGGATGAGGCAAGAAAACTTTACACTCTATTGAGAAGAGTTATTAGATCATTCACCTCTTCGATGAAATCACTATGAGGGAAATTCGTGGGCCATCTTGAGACAGTCAACTAAGGATTCTTCAACCATTTGTTGTTAATCAACCTCTTAGCAGAATTTGGATCTTTATCATACTATTCCTATTCAAATTCCTTGGTGATTTTTGCATACCTATCAATGCTTGGACATATGAAAGCTTTGTCAAGAAACTTTGCATCTAACCTTATTCCTACATCTCCATTGGCATCCCTGACACTTCTATCATTTTTTTTGAAATGAGAAGCAACTTGAAGGAAAAACTCTAGATTATGTGTTACAATAGGAAATGAAGCTACCATTTGAATGTTACTTTTCACTATACATCTCATTCCATCATCAAGTGGTTGCTTCTAAGTCCTAGTCACAAACTCGGACATGTCAACATACCTGATTTTAGTGTCCTTGATCTCACCTATATTTGATCACATTGAGGTAGTTGGAAACACTCCTTGACACTTGAATTTCATTGATTTTCCCTTGCTTCGAGAGGGATCCATCATTGGAAAGAAACAATATCCTTGAGGGAAGGAATGCATGCATAAGAGACTGCATGACAAATTTAGTATTTTGCAATGTTAGAAAACCAACATGATTGGAAATTTACAAAGGTGGGAAAATTCAGAGCAATTGTGTGAGCTTGGAAGGCTAAATTTTGCAACATGATGTTAGGTCACTGAAATTCAGTGCCTCTGCAAGTGAAATGAGGTAAAAAGTGTTTAAGCGCTAAAGTTTAAGCACTGAAATGTTGTGCAAAGTCACAAAAAATTGCCAACTTTGTAAGTGGAAGTACCTTTGTTTTATGTAAAATTAGCAAAAATTGTCGACTATACATGTAAGTCATTTGAATGAAAATTCATTAAATTTCAATGACCTTGCACTTTGGGAATCAAACTTCTCTTTAGTCATAAGTTGGGAAAAATCTCTGAATATACATTTTTAATCATGATAAGTCTTATACACAATCGGTAAAAAACATTGATTATGCATGTGGATGGAAACATCCAAGTTCATGCAAAATCGATAAAAAAACCCAACTATACGCATGAAGGGCAAGACATATGTCCAGGCAAAAAAAAAGATCAACATTACTTGTGACTCAAACAAAACCAAAACTTGTTAATACAGAAAAAAATCCCACTTTGGTATGTAAGGTATGGAATCCACTTTAAGGTAAAGCTTATAATTTTTAATTAATGAAAAATACCGATATCACAAATATCATATGAAGACCATGTAACATCAATGAAAATCACTGATATCACATGACATATTAAAGAAAGTTTGGGAAGTTTTTGGTATGGTTCATTGATGGTGACAAGTGAAAATCATTGATCGAACATATCACAAATTACACCTTATGATTATAAGTGTAGTTGGTAAAAACTACCGACATTGCTAATGACTCGAATCCATAAGGCGTCTGTGGTGAAAATCCATGACTATGCAGGTTGACCTCCTTTGTTTATACAATGTTGATGAAAAACAACAAAAGTACATACAACAAAAGTTAAACCAAGTAAAACCCTAACGAGTTATTTGGGAGATTTCACACAGTTAACTCTATGCATTGTGGGGCTTGAATCCCGCAATGCACAAACCCAAACATGAGTAAATCTACTCACGAATGACAAGGAATTCAAGTTTTAGTCTAGGGTTTGTGAAATGACCATCAATGAATGGAAGAAAAATGTAGACAAAAACCATTTAAATCTAAACCAAAAAAAAATGATTTTAAAACATTTTACATTTATAATGATAAACAAATCTAAACCAAAAACCCTAGACATACGATTAAAAATAACAACAAAACAAGAAACAAAGCATGAGAAAGCTTTTACATACTTGTAAAGAAAATAACGATGGAAATCCTAAAAATGACAAAAGATTAGCTCCAAATCCGTGCACCAAAAGAACCCAAAAGGCTCAGTTGGACTCGCGGAGGGAGGAAGACAAATGAACAAGCGAAATGAAAAAGAAAAGAGTTAAAACTGATATAAAACCCAAACTAAAACATCATTAAAGCAACATTAATGATGAACTTGTGTGAAGTCGGCTTTGTAGGGATGGGAAAATTTAATGCCATTGCAACTTTCAAAAGTTTGATAGATATCATGTAGGGTCAATGAATTTCACTGACCTTGCAAAAAAAAAATTTCATTGGGCTTGTAGGGGTGCTGAAATTCAATGCTCCTGCAAGGGGAAAATAAATTCTAACTCCATAAATGAAGTTTTACAACTTAGCTTCTTTTGCAAATTTTGACGAACTGAAAATAGTTAATGCTTGAAAAAATATTCTGAAGCTGGAGGACCACATGAGGGAAAATGTGATTCACCTGGTTTTGCATGCTTAGAGTGTGTGAGTTATGAAACAGACAAGTTTTGTAAGGGTTATCCCAAGAATTGAGCTCAACTACATTTGAGGATAACACATAGTATTTATCAAATTTTAGAAACTTAATAGCCCAATGTTAGTCCAACCCCCAAAGGGAATCACTAGGTTAAAACTAGCCAACTATTCAATAACCTATTTTATAGTTGATAAGGTCATGATTGCAAGGAGTGTAATGTGTAAGTAAATTGACATGATCAAAAAGGATAAATAAACCGGTGTGTTTCATAAAGTTTCCATCATAAGGGGATTACATATACAAGGAAAATGTTCAAAATGCAAGGATGTAGTTTTATTTTGCAAAAATTTAGAGGGGTCATTTAATAGATTCTACACTATAATTAGACATGATTGAACCTACAATTCTATCTAGGGTTCTCCCACAATCTTATTTAGTACAATGAAACTCTTGGCGACTTGCCTTTAAATCTTTCACCTCTACTACATGACAAGTAAATTATGGTCAAACTAGTGCTAAAAAGCACCTTTAGGATTTTGAGTCGATCACCTTGTTTCAACAAAAAATGGGCAAAGTGAAAAGAAAGTACATTTCTCATTTACAAGTGTGCATCAATAACAATTTAACATTAATGTATTTACTATATTTTAAAATATTTAATAAAAATCACAATAATGAGAGACTCTAAATTAATTCAATTATAATCACCCTATATAAAATGAGTAGTAAGTAAAAACTCAACTCCATGATAATTGTATTAGTATAATAAAGATTTATTTGATTATCCTAAAATCAAATACACCAACAAGACATATAGTATTTAAAATATTTTTCTATGTTTAGACTTTAAAACAAAAATTTCCTTTTAAATAAAGGTGGTTGAGCCACAAAAATTTAATTAATATAAAAAATATTTTGCATAGTATCGAAAGGGGAGCGGACTTTTACAAAAATAACTACACAGCTTGATATGAACATCAACCCATAATTTGGGGAATTGCATAATTACAATCAGAAACCTTAGAATAAGCATGACCCAATTTTTGCTAGACAAAAACATCAAAATCTTTGAGGAAGTTGCGAGAAGCCAAAGGTGAAGCGTCAGGAAATTAGTGCACAGGACCAAGTAGCAGAGGTGGATCAAATGAAGAACCAACATGACCACAAAAAAAAAAAAATTGAGCCATGGAGAGGAAGACTCAGAGTAAACACCGGTTAACCTACAAATTTGAGAAAACCCAAGAAGCTTCCCAAAAAAACAACCCTAGCATAGCAACCAAAGAGTAATAAGTGAGCTAATAACCATGAAAAATGAAAGATTAAAAGCAGGGAAGTGAGGGGTCGAGAGACAAAATGCCCCATAGAAGCAAAATAACCCTCAAGAAGTGTTTTCCTCAGAAGAAGCTAGATCCACAACTGGTGAAAAATAAGGCTCATTGTGTGGCTCAATAAGAGCATGCCTTATGAGTAGACGAATAGCATTGTAGAGCTCTGGAATAAGGTCACAGATAGAATTTCCATAATGAAGTCTGAGACTAAGGAGTCGGGCATTGAACTCATGTGGATAGTCATTAAGTAACCCATGAGCCATAAAACAAAGGAGCCTAGAAAGACACTTGTCACATAGAACATGTTGCTTGCAAATGATCCCACCAACCAAATTTGAACCTTGGAGAATATCATAATTTTCTAATGATGGTTGCAGTGAGGAGAGCAGACAGACGTGAGGAAGAAAATATGTGCCAACTAAAAACTGAACCATTTCCACACACCACAAAACATCCATGAGGTTTGAAACAAACTACGAAGCCAACTCATATGGAAGTGTCATTGGGTTTAAATCCATCCAATCAAAACCTAATAAAACTTGAATTGTATCCAACACCTGCTTACATTCAAATGCAAAACCCCTCCTTAACTTATCTTTTGAAAGAGGAGAATCATCTTGAATTTCATGGACTCTAGGAGGGACAAGAACCCTGAATAAACTATCCATTTCCAGCACAAAGCAAAACAATGGAACAAGAGAAGTGCATGAATGAAAAGCCATGCAAAGACCATGTATAAAATAGTTGAATTGGCCACCGTAACATTGCAGATGAGACCTCACACATGCTTACATTTACAAGGAATTAAATGTTCTTATTAGAGCCAGTACTATCAAAAAATCACTTAATGCCAAGTACCAAGCATTTTGACATGCTTTAGAAATAATACCCCTGCTAAAATGTTACAATTTCACCAAGTTTTCCACTTAAAATGCTTCTTTGATGTCTGTCAGCAAGAGTGGTCTCTTGCAAGCGAACAACAAAAAAGTCTGGAGGCAAGACATAATCACAACATTTTCCAAATTTAGCCAAGTGCCCGGGAAACCACCAAAAAAGGTATTTATGTTGATAACTATATTGACATTAAATATCAAACCACAAAGGTGCCATGAAACCCTCAAGAATGTTTGCCCATATGAGACAGGCTCATTTTGGGGAACCCCAATAAGGGAGGGAGGGAAAATTGTCACTCCCACAAAGCATGTGTTACAGAGGATCTCGTAAGAAGATATACAAGTAATTTCTAGTGTCAAAACAAACTTGCAAAGACCTCATAATTCTAAAATTAATGCAGTCCATCGTCAGAACTATAACAACTTCATCCAAACAGACGTCAGTCGTAGGTGAAAAAAGAAGCAAAAGATTGCAATGTGCAGAATCTTGGGACTTGTAGCCACCACAATTGACAATAAAAAAACCTTTCACCAAATATGTCAAAAATGGTGGGTGAAGCAATATCGGTATTCGATGTAGAGGCCAGGTTGGAGAAAATAGCTTGAGATGCTGCTAACAAGGGGGATTACAATGGTGTAACAAGTTATTAAAAAAGGCCTCAATCATAATGAAGATGTGGCGTTAAAAAAGGAAGCCAATGCAAAGATGATTAGTTCCACAATTTGATCAAGGGAGATGTTAAAATAATCGTCTTTGCAAAGAGAAGATTACATTCTTGAGTTGAAAACTCTCTATGAGAAATGTTTTCATCAATAGCTTTATTGGCTAGGGAGTCTACAACTGAATTGATTTCCCTGAAGCAATGTGAAATTTGGTAACTTGTGAACCCTTCAAGTTGTTTCAGAATGTAAGATAAAATATAATCCAGGTGCCAAGAGATAGAGCCTCAGTTGTTCAATGCAAAGATTGCAACCATTGAATCTCCTTCAATAAAGAGTTGGGAGATTAAGAACTTCAGGCCTAAACTCAAGGCTTTAAATTTCGCAACATTATTAGTTTCATCTGGAATCACTTCACAAGAAGCAACAATGAAGGCATCATTCCAATCCCTTAAAACTATAGCAATTCTTGATTTACCTGGATTACCTCTTGAAGTGCCATCGAAGTTCAATTTAACAAAATTTCTAGGTGGAGGGGTCCAATTTAAGGAATTTCTATTAACTGTGGGAAGATTGATTGAGTAAATCCAACTTTAGGGATCTTCAGTAACTGCCAATTCTCCATAATAAGAGCATCCCAAGATGAGAAGTGCTTATTTAAATGAACATTTCTATACAAATAAGATGACGTTACTTCAGATATTGAAATCTCTACTTTTTGCAAGACATGGGATATGTTGGAAGGATTTTTTCTAAAAATTTTGTTGTTTCTTTCAAGCCATATGTTCCAAATTATTGTGGAGGGGAAAATTTCCCAGAATCATGAAAAGGAAAAGGAGGGGAAGAGAGAAGGCCAAACAAGGAAATGATGATAGATGGAATTATGTAGAGGGCTAGTCCAACCAAGTTTTTCCAAAACCCAAGTCCAACAATGATAGCCGAAGTCACACTCAAAAAGTAAGTGATCAGTTGATTCAAAAGCTTTCCCACACATGACACATGGGAAAAGAGGGATTGTGCCCAATCTATCCAACTTCATGCCTGTTAGGATCCTATCTTTGATTGCAAGGCACGCAAAAGCACCTGCCTTAGGAAGAATGTGAGAGCCCCAACAATGTCTAAAAGGCATTGGATTGTCCTATTAGCAACAAACAAGAGAATTATACTTTTATTTTACATTGTATTGTCCTATTTTGGATTTTTTCCAAATGATTTCATCATATATGTTGGATAAATATATGTCTCTTAGCAAGCTCAACTTTTAATGATTCATTTAAATGAGAAGAGACTTGTAAAAAATCAAGATCTTTCCACTTAACTAGGCAAGGATTCAAAGGATCAATGTCTAAATAATCACGGACCTTGCTACCCCAACTGATTTTGAGCACAGATTCAATTTGTTTCCAATCACCAAGGTGTCAAAGGGGTTTATGGCCATTCCAAGTATCATCCCAAAAAAAGATCCTTTTCACCATTATTGATGACCCATGAGAGGTGAGGAAGGAGAACTGATGTGCAAGAAGAAATGAAGTTCCAGATTTTAGAGCCCTAAGGGAGGTGCTTTTGAGTAAAGATTCTCTCCCTCTCAAGGGAGTCAAAATATTTGTGTTTCATTAATTGACACCATTTAACATCAAGTTTAGAATAAAATTTCCAAACTAGTTTAGCACCTAGTGCTTTCTTTTGTAGAAAAATATTTGTTAAACCTCCCCCTCTTTGTTTTTGGGCTCACAAACGGTATCCCACACAACTAATGATGATTTCTTTTTTACAGTTACATTCTATGACAAAAGAAAGTCTTTGAAGACTTTTTGAAGTGTGTTTCCTTTACCTTTAGGGAGACTCAAAACTGATATCAGATAGATTAGCAAGGAGCATAAGACTGATTTGAGCATCACCAATTTCCCTGCAAAAGAAAGTCATTTTGATTTCCAAAGTGAAATTCTATTAGATATTGAAGAAATCAATTTGTCTCAGAAGTCATGTTTTTCCTTTCCTAAAAAAGAATGATGTGCCCAAGTATTTACAAGGAAGCAAATCACTTTGAAATCCCCAAAATTTAAGAATTTGACATTTAACCATGAGATCAACATTCAAGAAGAAGATTTTTGATTTATCAAAATTATAAAACTGACCCAAGTGAGAACAATAATCAAATATGATATTTTTGATTACCTTGGCTTCCTCCATTGTGGGTTGACCCAAAAGGAGTGTATCGTTTGCAAAAAGAGTGGGAAATTGGAGAAGGAAACAACTGAATAGGTATCCCTTTCCACATCCTGGCATTTCAAGCATAAATTATTGATCTACTCAAACCCTTAGAATTTATATAACCTCAAGGAGGTTAGTGGTAAAGTCCATTCCTATACCCTGGGTCAACAAAGCAAGAATTGGCACAATATTACTAAACCTTTCCTTTCCCACTACAAAGCAGAGTTGAACTATGACCTCGAAGAATGCAAACCCCAAGCCCCAACCAACTTTGCTACAAGTGGTGGCTGACTTTAAAACAAAATTTAAAATTACAAAGAAAAAAAATTATAATTAAAACTATTATGCAAAATTATCTTTTAAAAAACATTTTTAATAAATCATTTTCAATGGAAAAACACCAAATTGTGAACATTTGTAAAATTCTTTAGTTATATGATATAACTATAATAAATAGAAAAATACTACTCAATTTGGTAATTCATTTATTTTTTTAAATTTCATCTTTACACTCACAATTTTCTTTATTTTTAGAATCTCACCATGTATGTAACATGAACAAGCTTATATTTATAAAATATTGATTATAATTAAATGGAAAATATTTACATACAAGCTTCTATTAGCTTCAAGAATATTTATTCAAATATTCTCTACTAACAAGGCCAACCATGTGAAGGTGGAAGCTAGCATGGTCTCCCCTAATTGACCTAAGACAACCAAAACATAGCACAACACATCACATCACATCACAACAATACACAAAACAATGCAACACAACATCACATCACATCACATCACAACATCACACATAATAACAAGACACAAAATCACACAAAAAACAACACAAATATTACACAAAACACAACACAACACATACTTTTAAACATTCAATTGAAATATTGATGGTTATAAAAACTATATTACATGCCCTCATATTTTATAAAAAAATGACTTAATGATAAAAACTAGCAATCACACCTTGGTGTGCAATGGGTACACTGAAGAGGTGTGGAAGGTGAATTAGGGGAAATTTGGTTTATTTATTTTGCATACATTTGTGTAGTACATAAGGTCAATTGGTAGGTTATTTTAAAAATGATATTGTTTATTATTATTAATAAAAAATTATTATTATTATTATAGTATTATTATTATTATAGTATTAATTTTATTTAATATTTTTATTATACAATAATATTATTATATATTTTTATTTTATTTTATGTATCAATTATTATATTCACCATATACTCTCTAATATATTAACATACATATAGTTTATTTTCCTAATCTATCCAAAGATCAATTAAACTATAAGATATGATGTATTACTTATAATAATTGTATAATTGTTACTATAATATTAAATGTAATTATAGTATATATAATGTAAGAAGTATTATAATTAAAGTATATTTTTTATATTAATTAAATATTATATTAGATTTATATTGGATAATTTCAAATATAAAAGAAAATATGTAATAATAAACATAATCATAATTTTAGATATTTAAATTAGAAAATATTATATTTTAAAGTACGCATAAATACGCAATTATTATTTAAAATTTCATGAAAAAATAACAAAAAAATTTCACCCATGATAACTGTAAAAATAAACATAATAACATAATGAAAATTATTTGTTGATTTTATTTATTGTCTTTCAATACTAATTAAAATAGGAACATATTAATGTAAAAATATATATTAATATGTTAAATCTATTTGCTAATATTTTTCAATATAATATTATTTATAAAGTATATAATATAATGTAATATATAATTACAGATATAATAAATAATATATAAATATTATATTATTTTAAAAATATATAATATAATAAAAATATAATTAGAACAAATAATATATAAATAAATTAATATAATATACATACAAGAAAAATAATAATAAATGTAATTATACAATTTAATGCACTCACAAGAATGTCATGAAATAAAAAAAATATGTGTTTCTACTTACCTGTTAACCATTGATAGTGAAAATCAAGTCGGCCATTTCCAAATATGATACGCCTTTGGGTAATAAAATATTATTTGAAGTTTGAATAGCTATTAGTTATGTCATTTGCAATAATCTTAATAGTTGATGATGAAATAGTGCATTGTCTTTAGTGATGTGTTTAATTATGTGCAATAAGTTTTATCATTTGAAATAATGTTAATATGTGGTGGGTCAAAATGTGCATTTTATAATTACAGAGACAGTTATGTCACGTGAATTGCATTCATAAAATGAGTTAATGACTACCTTTTTAAATGTCATTTTCATAAGTGTAATTTATGATTTTCCATTGTGGGCAATGCTAATTTGTCACACGTCTAGTTATTCAATTTGTCATTATGGTGGTATGGTTATGTTGTGTGAATTATGTCCATTTTAAATGTTGTTTTCATAGGGATAATTGATGAACATCATGAACTATTTTATGAAGTGGCCTATGTTGTGATTCATAAATAGTAAATTTATTAATAAAATTGTGATTTGTAGCTCTAATGTTAACATCAAAATAAATACATTCTTAAATAAGAATTAAACATTAACTAAAAGAAATTAAAAATGCAAGGAACACAAGAGACATGCCTTAAAGAATGGCTTTGGCCTATTTTGACCATTCTTTTAAGTTGCCAAAAAAATACACGACTATAAGGAGTGGCCATGGCCAATGACCATTCGCTTTAGTCTTTGAAAGGGATTTAACCCCTTTCAATATTTTTTTTATTAACATTGTACTTTTACATGTTTCAAAAATACTAGGTCAATATAATTGACCAAAATGTTAATAAAGAAACTTCAAATAACCAATCCCATCCTTTGTTGCAACTTCACTCCTACAGTTGATCCCACCATATTGGTTATCAAATAATCTAAAATACCGGGTCTTTTTTTAATTTATTTATTTATTTTTATACTACATGGGTGTCCCCATGACCCAACCTAGCGGACCAACAGCCCTTACCTTGGGTACCTAAGGCGAGCTAGGGTGAGACTAGTCCCCTGCAGGTGAGATCCCCCACCTACAAGAAGTCCCACCTCTTATACCTGGGAGCAGAGTCGAACCCGAGACCAATGGGGAGCAAACCCACTACCCACACCAACTCTACTACCTGTTTAGGCTAGGGTCTTTTTTTTATATTATTGCCAACCTCAGCAAGCACATCAACTTCAATTATTCCAGCTTCATGTGTTGATATAATATAGAGAATAAAGAATAGCTACAAATTATCTTAATTGTTAGTCACACTATTTCACAACTTGACTAAAAGTACTTCAAGTAAAGAATACATTGAAACATAAATACATTAACATATTTGTGATTTAAAAAAATGGCATCCACTTAATAAACTTTCAAAACATAAAAAATAAAGAGAAATAGTTGAAGGGAAAAATAAAACCACAAGCCTAAATTTACCTTCGAACATATTCCTAAGAATCTTTCCTGCAAGAACATAAAAATAAATTCTAGTCAATCTATATTAGAAATCAAAATACTTATTGCCAAGAAAAGTAAAATTAAATTAAAAAATGGCCTCTAAAGGACCATGAATCAATGAAAATGGAGATAAGACTGTCATGAGTTGTAGGAAGCCAATCATGATCATTAGAAACAACATCATGAATAGTCAAATGAGGTGTAGCATTATCGTATAATGTAGGTGAAGAAGAGAACATTCTTGGGACTATATCATGAGCAAGCATGGGAGTCTCTCTATATATATATACTAATGGCACAGGCTAACAAAATTACAATTTAAAGGAGATGACAAAAACATTGTAAAGCAATTCTAAATCATGATGGTATTGCTATTCATCATATTGAAGGGAAAACTATTGTTTAACATGATGCCTTCACTCTTGTAATCTTGAATTCATGCTACTTTTCTTGTTGCAAGAGACTCTACAATAAGGGTCATCATAGCCATCTCTAGTGCTTAGAGGATATGGAACTGAGGTACTGGCACACATTGGACAAGTTATAGCACAACCACCATTAATGTAGAGACTCACAAATAACAACAATAGATTGAATCTAAACATGGTAGTGATAAATACAACTCAATAAATGCTAATGAATAAATTTGATTTTGGGATCATAAGTACAAAATATCAAGGAAAGTAAGATAGGTTAATGGGGATGTTATTTTCTTATAATAGACAGGAGGAGGTCTCTCCAATAACTTAATAACTAGTAATATCTTATCATTCCATCAAGATAAACAACCAATTATTTCTTATAATAAGGAGAATGTGTAAGAAGAATTGCCTAGAAGAAGAATTTTGCCTCCATCAATTGTCGCTATCTTTGCTATGCCTCTTCCTCTACTACCACAAACCAAAAAACCAAGAAACCAAAAAAAATAGAGCCAACCAACAAACAAAACATATAAAAAAAGCACAAAACAAATCACAAATGAATAGCATCTAAAAGGATGTGATCTTAGCTAGTCCTTAAATATGCAATTGTTGCCTTTTCATATGCTCTATCACATTGCATAAATTTATCAATATAATGTCTTTAAATTCAAAGAAGTATGATATCATACCTTGCAACTTCAATTTTGTTGTCGAATAAACCTAAGTACACATACCTGGCACAACAACCCAACTAGAAGCTCAATAAGATAACACAACATACTGTAATTGTTATAGTCAGAACAAATTATTGAGCTTTGTCTTTATATTTGTAAAATAATGACACCAAAAAAATATATATTAGATTTTTTCTTTAATATAATTCAATTTAATGATAAATTTCAACTACTAAAAATAGGGTAATGCTCATAATATTCAAATAGAGTGGTATTAAAAAGCTTTAACGACTTGCACATTCTCTTACTCTTACTTTGTTTACACTAAAACATATGCACTGGTTATGCGTAAAGTTGAAATCAGTCGTTAACAAACTAGTAATATGTTATGCTAACAATTAAAAAATACTACAATTTACTAACTGTAAGTTCCTAAGACCAAACAAATTACATTTAAATAAAAAGAGTTGGAGATACTTTTTCCCAAAAGTTGTCCGAGTCTAGCTTCCCATCTTCCAGATTTGTGTTGATCCAGTGCTTTTCTGGCCATGCACAAACTCCTCATTTGAAAGACCATTCATCTATGGATCACAAGTAGCATGGATTCGAGGGATCCAATCTCATACACTACACGAAATACAAGATTTCAAATTGAAAAGGATGATCATTGTCGTTCAATTACCTACTTGATTGATGTCTTCCTCGTAGTCATCAATGCTAAGATTTATATTAGCATATGTGCCTTTGAATTTGATGGCTGCTCCATCATATGCCCTACAAAAACGTTAAAACCTTTTTAATACCAAGGTAAACCTTAAACATTCCACACCTTATCCAAACTTCCAAATAAGAAACAATATACCCACTGTTTATGTTTGGACGATTACAAATACACTTGTTTTGGTTTCTGCATTTCAACTTTCTGCATGGGCAGTGTCAAATCCACCTACTATAGATAGTAGAGGAAGGGTAGTTTAGAATTCTTCAGATATTGTCGAACTAGTCTAGGAGAAGGAAATTTTATATCTAGTAATGAACATAAACTTAAAGTGGCATAGATAGGACAAGAATGAGCTTTGTCTTTTCAATTGAGG